>MU837094.1:32486-51048 GCA_029603245.1 Rhizopogon salebrosus TDB-379
GGCGTTCAATAAATCCCGAGTTGCTCAACCAAGCATGCCTGAAATTCGACAGGAGGTACCGAAACGGCAAGTAACCGGTGTATGGCGAACCGATGGAGTCATGGATAAGCGTCTTTGATATTAACGTGCGATGGCTGAATGATAAGGCCTTCAAAAAATTCTGTTTGTCATAAATACTAGAAATACGAGGTGCGTCAAAGAAGGGACGTGCCAAAACGTATCTCTGAAACTTGTTAGAAGCTCAGGGCCCTCCTGCTTGAAGACAGCAGGCGATGCCGCAAACACTGTGGGCTCTACCATCCTACCGTATGCAGTGTCGAGAGACCAACGGAAGTAGCGAATATAAACCATGGAAAGTGGGAACGCGACTTTCGAGTCTGGAACCCAAAGTTCAGGCACGTTCGTAGCATCTATGCGAGCCCAGTTCCAAACTGAGAACAATTTCAATACCTCAGCGGTTCCTTGCTTAGGTTGTTTAGCTTACCGTGAAGGCATGCCTGTTAACACGTTGTGGAGTTGATGTGAGAATTGGGCCGGGTCCAAACTAAGGATTCCTGGCTGTTCATTGGCTGGACTACCGGTCCGAACTCGCACCTTCGACTGACATATTTCAAATTCATGTCCTAGTGACTAGTACTTACCGACTGTACACTGCTTCCTGTCCCTCGCTTTCTCCTTCTCTTGCAACATTATATTGGTGGGTCGCCCTGTGATATCGTTGAAATCCAACATCCAAATAGACAAAGGAGGAATCGTCAATTCATCCGGTAGATTCGGGGTGTTCGCAGCATCGCCCGTTCCCCCAAGCAGAAGCATTCCGAGCTTCTGACGAGTTTCAGGCACATATGTGAATACATCCCTTGTTCGACGCATCTCGTATCTGTTGTTGTGACAAGTATTACCTATCTGTTCACAGGCCTTCACATTCTGCTCACGGTGTACTATCGCAATCAAGGAGTAAAGCAGCTTCTTCAGGGGTCAGTTCTGGATTGGTGAGGGTACGGAGGACCATGAACAATAGATATACACAGAGATACTGATCATGCAGATTAACTCGTGCCATGACTGCAGGGGTGCTGTTGCATTGGCACTGGCGAGCGGTTGAGTTGATCTTAGTATTACATAATCAAGTTCAAAAAGAGACGAGAAAACCAAGGGGGGTGTAAGCACCATAAGCATAAGCATAAGCATAAGCACCTTTCAACTTTGAGCTCCCCTAATGTTCTATCTATGACTGAGTGGCTTCGCTGTGCGTTGACTACTTGCTTGCATCCCTCCTCTTGATTTTCCCTTCCACGATCTGCAATCCCACCTTAGGATTGAAGATCATCTCATCCGTGCCTCCTTGCGTTCCATTCCACTCCTACTGTCCTCCTGCGCTGGACTCGGATGACTTGATTTGCCGCAGCCATTCGCGACTGCACCATATCTCTACATAAACGCCATGCCAAAGATGTCTGGCATCCAGGTAAATGACGCCTGCGGTGTTGTGGACGTTTTTGGCTGTCTCGCGCTTTACTCTGGAGGTGCGATAGTTCGCTGTTTTGGATAAGGATTACAAAGGCCAATACAGATTTATTGGATATTGATACCTGGATCGGCTGCCACGCGGTATGGGTACCACAGGTCTAATCTGAATTTGTTTTCGCTGAACTCAGTCATATTTACAACAGCAAAGTACTCTTATGCAGCTATCTGGTCCCCGGGCTATGGGCTCCTGTTGGCAAGCGTCGCTACTCTCTGATGGCAATCGGATGACCTAATTTGCCGCAGTCATTCGCGACTGCACCACACCTTTAACGCCATGCCAAAGATGTCTAGCACCCAGGTGAATGACGCCTGCGGTGCTGGGGACGGTTTTGGCTGTCTCGCGCTTTACTCTGGAGGTGCAATAGTTCGCTGTTCGGGATAAGGGTTCCAATGGCGAATCCGGATTTTTTGGATATTGTTACCTCGGTTGCCACGTGGTATGGGTATCACAGGTCTAATCAGTATTTGTGTTCGCTGAACTCAGTTCTATTCACAGCGGCAAAGTACTCTTTCGCAACTGTCTGGTACCCCGGGTGATGGGCTCCCGTTGGCGAACGTCGCTATACTCGCGAGGCCGACCCCCGATCGACCTGTTTTGATGCTACCTGACGACGAACTATATCTTTCCAAGAGATGGAATACGTTTTCCATGGACAAGATTTTCCTGGTTGGCGGTAGCCGGGAACAGACAGTCGCTTGAGGTGTGACGCATTCCCGCAATTCAACCTGAGGATGCCACCAGTGGCTTATGCGGTGGAGCAGGACTTCTTGGGCCGACCGCCGAACTCAGACGCATTCTTGAAGGAGATGTTTGGGCAAGCACCCGCGGCGGGCCTGTGAGGGAGGTCGAAGAGAGGTCATGCAATGTGTACAATAGTCAAATAATAGCAGAGGAATGAAGCGATTCCGTCAAAGATGTGATCATAGCACTCCTTCAGCTATTCTGGTTACTTCTGGTATAATTATGCATCAGAACGGGATCCCTGTCGTTCGGGAGGGTCCATAGAACTACATGGATCCGACAAAAGACATAGTCGGAGGGAGCGCCTGCATTTACGAGCGTAGTAGCGTCATCAAGTATGCCCTCGGGAGCTCAAACAAGCTTCTCTGCAGCCTCTGCAACGACCTCCCCTATGGTGTCACTTCTCCCATTTGGTTCATGTATTTGCAGGGCTAGCATCAGATACGGTGGTTCGCACATTAGCCCCATGAACTGGAACTGGTGGGTGATGCGGAATATGAGAATACCCACTGGAAATCGGAGGAAAGGCAATGAGCATATCGGGCACCCAGAGTTCATATCTTAAGTCTGAGACTGGGAGTGAATCAGTTATATTGATAGCGTACTTATACAAGCACTCAGAGCAGTACAGTGGCGATCACGATAAAACCTATTGCCCGTGGACCTTCTGAGGAGATCCGCGGTATGGCATCATGCAGTGTATGACGCAGCCTATCTCAATCGCGATGCGCGCAGTGCTCTCCCGTTCATGTATTCGTGAGTTGTATAGTCGTGGTGCAGAAGGCGTGGGTTGGAAATACGAATATATGATAGCAAGTAGGAAGTAGGAGAGCGCATCAACGAGAACATGTCGAAAACGTGATGGAAATACCGATTGTAAGAATGGGGAACATGCATTAATGACGACCGTCAGCATTCTGAGCAGATGCACAACAGGCGGCTGACCAAAAGCGAGTGCAGCACGCGGTGCCTACGGAAGTAGGGGCGCTTGTAGGTGTGGTGGACAAAGTGGAGACACCAGCAGAAAGTAATTCTGGAGTTGGCTGGGTCAGAATCGCTCTGCCGGGTTGCTGGGTGACACTGTTCTGGGGAGAGCGTGAGGTACCCGCAGAAGCGCTCTTTGTGTTGTTTGCATTGTGAATGTCCCTTGTTTTCTGTTTCTCTATCGCCTTCGCAGTCTTCGCCTGCCTCGCTTTCTCTCTCTCCTGCTCTCGCTTCTTCCGTACTTCTCCCGCAGAGGAGTTCCTCTGGATGACATATGTAGGCACGAACGTTCGCGATGGACAAAGGGGGGGACTCACTTGGGTGCCTCGTGCCAATGGAACGTCGACTACTGCCGGGCGATGGTCCTGCAACTCCATGACTTCATCGTTTCGTCGATTTCGTGTGCTAAAGAGAAGGCGTCGGGTCCATGCGAGAAAATTGGGTTGGGTCGGCGTGTCATCTGTATTGACATCGTTGCGTCGGAGTGGCGAGAAGATGCGGTCAGGAAGTGCGCGTTGATGTAAAGATAGATGCGCAGAGACGTCCTGTTGACGTGCAGACGATGAGTATAGGCTGTGTCTTGTAGAGAGCTGAGAATACGGAAGTCAAAAAAAACTTCTAGACGAGATCTTAAAGACGTACGTGATGCTGATGAGGTGAGTCGTTGGAAGGGTCTGGATAGGGATTCCTGCGCCAGTCGCCCCGAGGTCGTGTAGCATCCGCCTAAATCATGTTTAGATTATATGAAAAGCATTTATGAACGCGTCGCATACATCGAGTAAGGGATGGTGCATTCAGTTGGTAGAGAGGGATGAGAAATGGTCAACCAACTCACATTTGAGTTCAAAAGTTCACTCAGGCCGGCTTCTTCAACAATTGTGGAAATATCCCATGTGTATGCATTGTTGTCCCAGCATCCAGTGGCTAATTGCTTTCCGTCTGTTGAAAATGACGGGCACTCCACTGGGGCTGTATGTTGGAGGGGTGAACCGATGGGCTGGCCGTTCTCGAGGTTCCACAATCGCGCTGTATTATCGAATGATGCGCTTGCGAGGATTCGGCCATTCGGAGAGATTGCAATGCCATAGACATGGTTGGTGTGCCCCGTCCAAACCGCAATTTGCTGCCAAGTGGTTGTATTCCAAGTCCTAATCGAGGAATCACGTGACCCGGAAATAAGTGTTTTGCCGTCGGCAGTCCAAGCTAGGCACACCGCTGTGCCTGTGTGTCCTTTGAGATTTGCGACGAGTGTGCCTGTTTTCGCATCCCAGATTTTGAGGTACTCCTTGCTGCTGGATCCACCAGTCGCAATCATGGTCGTGTCTGGCGAGTAGATGACTGCGCATACACCGCTGAGCCCGGTTTCAATTACTAGGCCAGTCTTTCCCCTCTCCACATCCCACACCCTTACTGTCCCTTCCTCGTCTCCACTCACTACTCGCCTGCCATCTCGATTCCAGCATATACACCAGACCTCACGCTTGTGCCCCGTCCATTTAGCGATGACTTTTCCCATGTCGACGTCCCACAACCTCACTGCAGCGTCACTACTCCCGCTAACGACTTTCTTCCTATCCAGAGACAATGCCATAGTGCTGACCTCGTTTTCTCCATCCCGCCAGTCATTCCCAATTTGCTTTCCAGTCTGCATGTTCCATACTCGTAATGAACCGTCATGAGAACAAGTCATTATCCGTTGTTCGCCCGGCAGGTGCACGACGCCGTACACCGAACGGGTGTGCCCTTCGAATTTGTGGTATGGTCTTATTGACAGAATTTCTTCTGTGGCTGCTGCTGGCCAAGACATTGTTTTTTGCAACTGCTACCACCCCACCTTCTCAGCTGTCGTCTGCTACTATCCATGCCATTACTCACCAAGAAATCTGCTTGTTGAGATCCGGTGTTGGAGACACGCTGTGAATGAAGGGCAAAGAGCGATTGAAATTGCGTCAAGTGCGGGCGTTATGAGTTGAGAGTTGAGTGGATAGAAGTTTGGACTCTGTTTGCGGTGCGTTATACATGCCTTATCCTCGTGTACTTCATAGCCTTTTTTTAACTGAAGCGCCCAACCCCTTGTTCGGGTGTCATATTGGCGCCTATTCCTTGGTTCGCCAACCTAGCCCAGCTTCCCATGTAGCTTGGACTTGCTATCGCGCTGAGAGCACCAATGTCATGCGTTTGGAGACTAGCGGATAGCCCGTTTCTTGGAGCACGTCTCCCAAGAAAGTTCATAATCGAGTCGCTTCGCAATTCTCATGACACAACGAATTCACAGGCATGCTGCACACCCCCGTCAGCCTTTTCCCTCACACACAATCATGCATGCCTTCACGATAGGATGAAGAACTTAAGCAAGGACCCCCTGAGGTATCCAAATCGCTCTCAGTTCGACACCAGTGGAGTCGCGTGGATGCTGTGCAAGTACATGCCTGTTTCATCCTACTGTGCAAGAGATCGTTACTACAGAAGTACGGGCTTGAACTTTCGGTTTCAGAGAAGGTTCTTTTCCCACTCGTTCATGGTTCATTCGCTACCTCCGCTCGCCTCTTGATATTGCATACGTCGGCATAGTAGACCCACAGTGTTTGCAGCATCGCCTGCAGTCTTTAAGCAGGAGCACCTTGAGCTTCTGACGAGTTTCAGAGATAATTATCTACACGTCCCTTCTTCGACGCACCTCGTATCCCTTGTATTTATGACAGACAATATCTTTTGACAGGCCTCATCATTCTGTCATCGTACGTTGATATCAAAGACGTTCATCCATGACTCCATGGGTCCGCCATACATTGGCTGCTTACCGCTTCAATACCTCTTGTCGAATCCCAGGAGTCGGGTAGAGCAACTTGGGAGCTGTTGAACGTTCAATACCAGGGTGCACTTCGAGGCCAATGGCGGGCAGGTATGTGCAAATTAGTCAAATATCCAGAGAACCTTCTGCTGATTCCAGATCAAGAACGACGCCAAAGATGTCTGACATCCAGGCGAGTAACATTTGCGGTGCGGAGATGTCTTTGCCTGTTTATTTTACAGGTGCAACAGTTCGCTGCTTGGGACAGCGACGCAAAGACGAAACCGGACTTGTTGGAGACGTCAGTTGAATCTATTCTTTCGTGGTAAGTGCACCACGAGTCTAATTTGTATTCGCTTCGCCGTTCTCAGTTATGTTAGCAGCGCCAAAGTACTTGCACACAACTGTATGGGCCTTCTCCCGGTCTACGAGCTACTGTCGAGCAAATATCATTACCCTCTGGCGACAATGGTCGCTAACCTAGCAAACCTGACTCCTGAGCAACCCGCTTTGATTCCACGTGACGATGACAGGCAGGCCCATGAGTCAGGTTTGGACAACTTGTGTGTTCGGTGCCAGCGCGCTTCAAAGGCGGTGGCGGCCATGGTATGTCGAACTCAGTGAAAGACCCGAGAAACCTTGCGCTGATCTCTGGGTTCATTGATTCATCACCCAGTGGTTCACATCACCATCCCGGGTTTCCCCTGTACTGTGAAACCACACCGTTCCTTGGATGACACGTTCTGTTCCGCTAGGGGAAATATGTGAGCGGACATTAACTGTGTTGTTTGTCTGTACGGACATTCCGAGGGGCTCTCGCTATGCGGCGAGGTACTACCCACCACACCTGATCTCGCATTGAATCTCCTGACTCTGGGAATGATGGTCCTTTCCATCAATTGTGGATCCCAATCGTCCGGGCAAATCGAGCACGATTGATGTTTTCGTTGTGTCCGGTTACCGGCGTCAAAGATCCACCGGCGCAAGCTTCTGGAGCCCATCCCTAACTCTGCACGGTACCCGACATGGATGAATGCAGCGTAGAAGTTCATTTCAGCAAGATCATAGACCTCATACGTTCCTTCACGCGCATAACAAACGATGTCACTCAACTCCCTCCAGCCCAGACTTGACGCATATCGTCGTCCCAAACTCACTCATTCGTCGCTTGTACAGCGACCAAATCCAACAGTTGTAGGTACAAGCTCAACTCACGCTCTTCCACCTCCACAGGGGTCCAAGCACTTTTTCAAGGACGCACAATCAATTCTCCGATTTGGAGCATGATGACGGGCTGGTCGAGTACCCAGAGGATATCTTCGGCTCCGCTACACTTAACGCATCCGTCGAGACTGCGCTTGCTGACCTGGAGCGGCTGGGACAGAAGAGAGCTGGATTGAGGATCGAAGAGAAGGAGAGCGATGGGCTACCGTTAGGTTTTTCGGCGAGTCTGAATCACCTCCACACCCTCACGTACGTCAGTATTTTCTTATGGGGTTTTTGTTTTACTGACTGCCTTATTCTCAGTCTTCTCCAAGACGTCACATACTCCCCTTTACAGCACATCTATATCATGTCGCAAGGGATATGCCTGCACATGGACGTGCACTTGTTGGCCATGTCCCCCCCCCATCCTGATGCACCTATGTGTCTCCCCTTCGTCCACAGCACCTGCCATTACCGCTACCGCCGCATCTACCACGTCGACGGCCACGCGCCCTGATGGAATAACCATACCGGATGGACTTCAGAGGAAAATTTCCATTTGTTTTGGCCGATCTCCTCATATAATCTCATCAATGTACTCTACCGACTCCTGTCACTTGCTATCTCTTACATGATTCACCGCACACTGCATTGTCGCCACTCGTGGTAAATGTCATTCCTATCAGATTTTTCATTTGATGACATAGGCGCCTCCCCCTTTCGGAGGCTGAAATAGCATTTGATCATGTTTGTTCGACGTAGTGAAGGATGGGAATTAGTAGGTGCGTACAAGAGACAATCAGTTGTGGTGCTGTGGTGAAGCAGGAATAAGCTGGGATGGTGTGGGAATGATTGATATTCTGGAGAATACCAAATGGGGCGATGTTTTTGGCGTTGTGGAGTAATTCCCACAGTAGGTGGCTGAAAATGCGAAGCTATCATGTGATCACAGTCCAGGGGCCAGTGATGCATGAGATCATGCATGAAATTATTCTAGCTACAATAGTATTAACATCGCAACGATTCATGCATGAGCACTTTATTACAATCCCAACACTTTCATGTATGAATAGGACAGCATCAGGTGCTTCACATTCTGCTCACGGCGTACATTGGTGGCAAAGGCTCTATCCATGACTGAGTGGCCACTGGCTTCGCCGTACATTGACCACTTACTTACATCCCTCCTCTCGATTTTCCCTTCCACGATCTGTAACCCCACCTGAGGCTCGAAGATCATCTCACCCGTGCCTCCTCGCGTTCCATTCTACTCCTACTGTCATTCCGCCCTCTTGTGCTGGACTCGGATGACTTAATTTGCCGCAGCCATTCGCGACTGCACCACACCTTTAACGCCATGCCAAAGATGTCTGGCATCCAGGTGAATGACGCTTGCGGTGCTGGGGACGTTTTTGGCTGTCTTGCGCTTTACTCTGGAGGTGCAATAGTTTGTTGTTTGGGATAAAGATTCCAACGGCGAATCCGAATTTGTTGTATATTGTTACCTGAATCGGTTGCCACGCGGTATGGGCACTACAGGTCTAATATGTATTTGTTTTCGCTGAACTCAGTTCTATGCACGGCGGCAAAGTACTCTTATGCAGCTGTCTGGTCCCCCGACTACGGGCTCCCGTTGGCAAACGTCGCTACTCTCTGATGGCAATGGTGGCTACTCTCACAAGGCCGACCCCTGATCGACCTATTTTGATGCCACATGACGACGAACGACATCTTTCCAAGAGATTGGACACCTTTTCAATGGACAAGATTTTCCTAGTTGGTGGTAGCCGGAAAGAGACAGTCGCTTGAGGTGTGACGCATTCCCACAATTCAACTGAGGATGCCACCAAGACCTCTTGGGCCGACCGCCGAACTCAGACGCATTCTTGAAGGAGATGTTTGGGCAAGCGCCCGCAGCGAACCTGTGGGGGAGGTAGAAGAGAGGTCATGTAGTGTGTATTATAGTCAAATAATTGCAGAGGGATGAAACGATTCCATCGGAGATGTGATCATAGCACGCCTTCGGCTATTCTGGTTACCTCTGGTATGATTATGCATCAGAACGGGATCTCTGTCGTTCGGGAGGGTCCATAGAACTACATGGATCGGACAAAAGACATAGTCGGAGGGAGCGCCTGCATTTACGAGCGCAGTGGCGTGATTAAGTATGCCCTCGGGGACTCAAACAAGCTGCTCTGCAGCCTCTGCAACGACCTCCCATTTAGTTCATGTAATTGCAGGGCTAGCACCAGAGACGGTGGTTCGCACCTGAGACCGGGGTGATGCGGAATATGAGAATACCCACTGGAAATCGGAGGAAATGCAATCAGCATATCGGGCACCCAGAGTTCATATCTTAAGTCTGAGAGTGAATCAGTTATATTGACAACATACTTATACAAGTGCTTTGAGCAATACAGTGGCGATCGCGATACAACCTATTGCCAGTGAACCGTCTGAGGGGATACGTGGTATGGCATGCAGCAGTCTATGACGCAGCCTATCTCAATTGCGATGCATGCAGCGCTCTCCCGTTCAGGTAGTCATGGGTTGTATGGTCGTGGTGCAGAAGGCGAGGGGTGGAAATACGAATATATGGTAACAAGTAGGAATTAGGAAAGCACATCAACGAGAACATGACGAAAGGGTGATGGAAATACCGATTGTAAGAATGGGGGGCATGCATTAATGATGACCATCAGCATTCTGAGCAAACGCACAACAGGCGGCTGACCAAAAGCGAGTGCAGTACGCGGTGCTTACAGAGGTAGGGGCGATGGCAGGTGTGGTTGACGAAGTAGAGACGCCAGCAGAAAGCAATTCTGGAGTTGGCTGGGTCAGAGTCGCTCTGCCGGGTGGCTGGGTGATATTGGTCTGGGAAGAGCGTGAGGTACCCGCAGAAGCGCTCTTCGCGTTCTTTACATTATTGGCGTCCTTTGCCTTCCGTTTCTCTGTTGCTTTCGCAGTCTTTGCTTTCCTCGCTTCCTCTCTCTCTTTCTCTCGCTTCCTCCGTACTTCTCCCGCAGAGGAGTTCCTCTAGATGACATATGTAGAGGCGAACGTCGGCGATGGACAAAGGGGGTCTCACCTTGGTGCCCTGTGCCACCGGGACATGGACTACTGCTGCAAGACGATCGTCATTTCGTCCAATTAGTGTGCCAAAGAAAAGGGTTCTGGCCCATCCGAGAAAATCGGGTTGGGTTGGCGTGTCATCTGTATTGTGATTGTTGCGTCGGGGTGGCGAGGAGATGCGCTTAGGGGGTGCGCTTTGATGAAATGATAGAGGCACAGACACGTGCTGTGGACGCGTGGACGATTGGCATAGGCTGTGTGTTGTAGAAAGCTGAGAATACGAGGGTCAGAAAAAACCAGATGAAATCCTAAAGACGTACGTGATGCTGATGAGGTGAATCGTTGGAAGGGCCTAGATAGGGATTCCTGCGCCAGTCGCCCCGAGGTCGTATAGCATCCGCCTGAAACATGTTTAGACAGGATGAAAAGCATGAACGCCTCGCATACATCAAGTAACGATTTGCCCCGGGATGGTGCATTTAGTTGGTAGAGAGGTATGAGAAATGGTCAACCAACTCACATTTGGGTTCAAAAGTTCACTCAGGCCAACTTCTTTAACAATTGCGGAAATATCCCATGTGTATGCATTGTTATCTCTGCAACCAGTGGCCAATTGCTTTCCGTCTGTTGGAAACGACACGCAGTCCACTGTGTGTGCATGTTGGAGGGGTGAACCGATGGGCTGGCCGTTCTCGAGGTTCCACAATCGTGCTGTCTTGTCTCCTGATGCGCTTGCGAGGATTCGGCCATTCGGAGAGATTGCGATGCCCCAGACAATGTTGGTGTGCCCCGTCAGAACCGCGGTTTGCCGCCAAGTGGTTGTATTCCACATCCTAATTGAGGAATCACCTGACCCGGAAATAAGTGTTTTTCCGTCAGCAGTCCAAGCTAGGCAATACACTGAGCCTGTGTGTCCTTTGAGATTTGCGACGAGTGCGCCTGTTTTCGCATCCCAGATTTTGAGGTACTCCTCCCTCTTGTATCCACCAGTCGCAATCATGGTCGTGTCTGGCGAGTAGATGACTGCGTACACAGTGCTGAGCCCGGTTTCAATTACTAGGACGGTCTTTCCGCTCTCTGCATCCCACACCCTTACTGTCCCTTCATCGCCTCCACTCACTATTCGCCTACCCTCTCGATTCCAGCATATATTCAAGACTTGACCGTTGTGCCCCGTCCATTTGGCGATGACTTTTCCCATGTCGACGTCCCACAACTTCACCGCAGCGTCATTGCTCCCGCTGACGACACTCTTCCCATCCAGGGACAATGCTATAGTGTTGACAACGGTTTCTCCATCCCGCCAGTCATTCCCAATTTGCTTTCCAGTCTCCAAGTTCCATACTCGCAACGAACCGTCAACAGAACAAGTCATTATTCGTTGTTCGCCCGGCAGGTGCATAACGCCGTAGACCGCCTGAGTGTGTCCTTCAAATCTGCGGTATGGTCTTATTGCTCGTATTTCTTCTGTCACAACTGCTGGCAACGACATCATTTTTCGCAACTGCTACAACACCGCTTTCTCAGCTATCGTCTGCTACTATCCATGCCATCACTCACCAAGAAATCTGCTTATTGGGATCCGATGTCAGAGACAAGCTGTGAATGAAGGGCAAAGAGCGATTGAAAGGGTGAGCGTTACGAGATGAGAGTTGAGTGGATAGAAGTTTGGACTCTGTTTGCTGTGCGTTATACATGCCTTACACAGTGATTTTCTCGCGGAGGATCGCACAAAACCCTAGCCTACCAGTTATGCTCCCACTTGATCTCTATAACTTTCCTTGATTCTTTCCATTTATCATGCACTCGACCCCCGACGTCTTCGAACCCATTTCTCTGGCTTGTCCCGCAGTCGAAATGATGAACCCATGAAGTTACAGGATCGTTGCCTGGCGGTAGTCGACGTCTCGCCTGCACATGCCAACTTCTTAAGTTCGGCCTATGCTTCGTTTTAGTGCCGATCTCCTCACCTCATCAGTGTGCTCTACTGTTAATTCCTATCACTTGCTATTTCACTTTATGCTGGAGGTGTAATAGTTCGCTATTTTGGACAAGGATTCCAAACTTGCAGCGAATTCGGATTTGTTGGATATTGTTCTCTGGATCGGTTGCCATGCGGTATGGATACCACAGGTCTTATCTGTATTTGTTTTCGCTGAACTCAGTGGTATTTCCAGCGGCAAAGTACTCTTATGCAGCTGTCTGGTCCCCCCGGGCTATCGTTCCCGTTGGCAAACGTCGCTACTCTCGAAGGCCGACGCCCGATCGATCTGTTTTGATCCCACATGACGACGAACGATATCTTTCCAAAAAATGGGACGCGTTTTCCATGAACAAGATTTTCCTGGTTGGCGATAGTCGGGAAGAGTCAGCAGCTTGAGGTGCAACGCATTCCCGCAATTCATCCTAAGGATACCACCGGTGGTTATGCGGTGGAGCAGGACTTCTTGGGTTGACCGCCGAACTCAGACGCATTCTTGAAGGAGATGTTTGAACAAGCACCCGCAGCGAACCTGTGAGGGAGGTAGAAGAGAGGTCATGCAATGTGTACAATAGTCAAATAATAGCAGAGGAATGAAGCGATTCCGTCAAAGATGTGATCATAGCACTCCTTCAGTTATTCTAGTTGCTTCTGGTATAATTATGCATCAGAACGGGATCTCCGTCGTTTGGGAGGGTCCATAAAACTACATGGATGTGACAAAAGACAAAGTCGGAGGGAGCGCCTGCATTTGCGAGCGTGGAAGCGCCAGTATGCCCTCAGGAACTCAAACAAGCTGCTCTGCAGCCTCTGCAACGACCTCCCCTATGATGTCACTTCTCCCAGTTAGTTTATGTATTTGCAGGGTTAGCACCAGAGACGGTGGTTCATACTCTAGACTCCATGATAAACCAGGACTGTTGGTCGATGCGGAATATAAGAATACAAATGGGAAATAGGAGGAAAGACAATGAGCATATCGGGCACCCAGAGTTCATATATCTTAAGTCTGAAAGCGAATCGGTTATATTGATAACGTACTTATATGAGGGCTTGGAGTAATACAGTGGCGATCGTGATACAACCTATTGGCAGTATGCCATGAAGCTGTCTAGGACGCAGCCAATCTCAATTGCGATGCGTGCAGCGCTCGCCCATTGGGGTAGTCACGAGTTGTATAGTCGTGGTGCAAAAGGCGAGGGGTGGAAATACGAATATATGACTCGGATAACAAGTAGGAATTAGGAGAGCACATCAGCGAGAACATGATGAAAACGTGATGGAAATACCGATTGTAAGAATGAGGGGCATGCATCAATGATGACCATCGGCATTCTGAGCAGACGCACAACAGGCGGCTGACCAAAAGCGAGTGCAGCATGCGGTGCCTACAGAAGTAGGGGCGGTTGTAGGTGTGGTAAACGAAGTAGTGACGCCAGCAGAAAGCAATTCTGGAGTTGGCTGGGTCAGCGTCGCTCCGCCAGGCTGCTGGGTGACATTGTTCTCGGGAGAACGTGAGGTACCCGCAGAAGCGCTCTTCGTGTTGTTTGCATTATTAGCGTCCCTTGCTTTCTGTTTCTCTATTTCCTTCGCAATCTTTGCCTTCATCGCTTTCTGTCTCTCTTGCTCTCGCTTCCTCCATACTTCTCCCGCAGAAGAGTTCCTCTGGATGACATATGTAGAGACGAACATCCGCGATGGACAAAGGGGGGACTCACTTGGGTGCCACGTGCCAACGGAACGTCGACTACTGCTGGGCGATGCTCCTGCAACTCCATGACTTCATCATTTCGTCTATTCCGTGTGCTAAAGAAAAGGCTTCGGGCCCATGCGAGAAAATCGGGTTGGGTCAGCGTGTCATCTGTAACGTGATTGTCGGGTCGGGGTGGCGAGGACATGCGGTCAGGGGGTGCGCATTGATGTAAAGATAGACACGCAGAGACGTTTTGTTGACGTGTAGGCGATGTGTATAGGCCGTGTCTTGTAGAGAGCTGAGAATACGGACGTCAGAAAAACTTCTAGACGAGATCCTAAAGACGTACGTGATGCTGATGAGGTGAGTCGTTGGAAGGGCCGGGATAGGGATTCCTGCGCCAGTCGCCCCGAGATCGTGTCGCATCTGCCTAAAACATGCTCAGACAGGATGAAGAAGATTTATGAACGCGTCGCATACATCGAGTAAAGATTTGCTCTGGGATGGTGCATTCGGTTGGTAGAGAGGGATGAGAAATGGTCAACCAACTCACATTTGGGTTCAAAAGTTCACTCAGGCCAGCTTCTTTCACAATTGCGAAAATATCCCATGTGTATGCATTGTTGTCTCTGCAGCCAGTGGCTAATTGCTTTCCATCTGTTGGAAACGATACGCAGTACACTGGATCTGTATGTTGGAGGGGTGAACCGATGGGCTGGCCGTTCTCGAGGTTCCACAATCGTGCTGTATTGTCCCTGGATGCGCTTGCGAGTATTCGGCCATTCGGAGAGATTGCAATGCCAAGAATAATGTCGGTATGCCCCGCCCAAACCGCAATTTGCTGCCAAGTGGTTGTATTCCACGTCCTAATCGAAGAATCAACTGACCCGGAAATAAGCATTTTTCCGCCGGTAGTCCAAGCTAGGCACGCCACTGTGGCTGTGTGTCCTTTGAGATTTGCGACGGGTTTCCCTGTTTTCGCATCCCAGATTTTGAGGTACTCCTCTTCGGAGTGTTCTCCACCAGTCACAATCATGGTCATGTCTGGCGAGTAGATGATTGACGGCACATAGTTGAGCCCGGTTTCAATTACTAGGACAATCTTTCCGCTCTCCACATCCCACACCCTTGCTGTCCCTCTATCGTCTCCACTCACTACTTGCTTACCGTCTCGATTCCAGCATATACTCCAGACCCGACCGTTGTGCCCCGTCCATTTAGCGATGGTCTTTCCCATGTCGACGTCCCACAATCTCACCGCAGCGTCACCACTCCCGCTAACGACTTTCTTCCCATCCAGAGACAATCTTATAGCATACACTTTACTTTCTCCATCCCGCCAGTCATTCCCAATTTGCTTTCCAGTCTGCAAGTTCCATACTCGCAATGAACCATCAAGAGAACAAGTCATGATCCGTTGTCCGCCCGACAGGTGTATGACGCCGCGGACCTCATCAGTGTGTCCTTCAAATTTGCAGTATGGTCTTGTTGCTCGTATTTCTTCTGTCACAGCTGCTGGCAAAGACATTTTTTGCGACCGCTGCAACACCACTTTTTCAGCTGTCGTCTGCTACTATCCATGCCATCACTCACCAAGAAAGCTGCTTATTAGGATCCGGTATTGGAGACACGCTGTGAATGAAGGGAAAAGAGCGATTGAAAGTGGTGAGCGTTATGAGATGACAGTTGAGTGGATAGAAGTTTGGACTCTGTTTGTGGTGCGTTATCCTCTTGTACCTCATAGCCTCTAACTGAAGCGCCCAACCCTTGTTTGGGTCACATATTGGCGCCTATTCCTCAATCTGGCAATAGTTCGCCAACCTATCATAGCCCAGCTTCTCAATTCAGCTTGGACTTGCTATCGCGCTGAGTACTAATCTCATACGTTTGGAGACTAGCGGACAGCCCGTTTCTTGAAGTATGTCTCCCAAGAAAGTGCATCATCGAGTCGCTTCCCAATTCTCATGACATGACGAATTCACAACCATGCATGCCTTCATGATAGGATGAAGAATAGGCTGCGAGATGGCCCACCCACCCTCGCAGCTCACCTCGGCTCTCTTCACACAGGTTGGGGCCGCTATCGTGACCGGGCCCCAGAAGAGGGCGCCTCCCATTAAGCTATCTGCATCTAGTCAATGCAAACATTCTTTCACCCAAAGCGGCACTAAAGCGTACGCAAAGTTATGTTCCCACTCGTTCATGGTTTATTCGCTACCTGCGCTTGTCTATTGGTATTGCATACGTCGGCATAATAGACCCACAGTGTTTGCAGCATCGGCCGCCTTCAAGCAACCCTGAGCTTCTGACGAGTTTCAGAGATAAGTCTCGACAGGTCCCTTCTTCGACGCACCTCGTATCCCTTGTATTTATGACAGACATTCTCTTTTCACAGGCCTCATCATTCTGCCCTCGTACGTTGATGTCAAAGATGTTCATTCATGATTTCATAGGTTCGCCATACATTGGCTGCTTACCGCTTCAATACCTCCTGTCGAATCCCAGGAGTCGGGTTGAGCAACTCAGCAGTTGTTGAACGTTCAACACCACCGTGCACTTCAATGCCAACGGCGGGCAGGTATGGGCAAATAGGTCAAAGATCCAGAGAACCTTCTCCTGACTCCAGATTAAGAACGATACCAAAGATGTCTGGCATCCAGGCGAGTAACATTTCCGGTGCTGGAGATGTTTTGGTTGTCTCAATGTTTACTCTACAGGTGCAACAGTTCGCTGCTTGGAACAGCGACGCAAAGACGAACCCGGGCTTGTTGGAGACTCCAGTTGGATCCATTCTTTCGCGGTAAGCGCACCACGAGTCTAATCTGCATTCCCTTCGCTGTTCTCAGTTATGTTAGCAGCGGCAAAGTACTCGCACACAACTGTCTGGACAGCATTTCTCTGAGTCGTCTCTCTCTATCGATTGAACACGCTATCCCAGGACGGTGACAAGTCGTTCCTCAATGTACGCGATGCCCTAAACATCAATCGAATTGAAATTAACCACATTTATCCTAGGCTGACCCTACATCACGTCCTACCCAGCATTTCGAGAATGTTGATGGTCTACCCTTAGCTTTTTTCGACGACTACGAATCACCTCCACAGTGCAAACCCTCACGTACGTCAGTATTTTCTCATGGAGTTTTTGTTTGACTGACTTCCTTATTCTCATTCTTCTCGAAGACGTCGCCTACTCCCGTTTACCGCACATCTAGATCATGTCGCTGGGGATATTCTTGCACATGGACGTGCATTTCTTGGCCATGTCTCCTCCTTATTCCGACATACACATGAGAGTTTACACAACACACTACCTCGATCCTCAACGTCCAGGGTAGCCTCGAAACCCTTTCTTTGGCTTTGTCCCGCAGTCGAGATGATGATGCATGTGCCAACTTCGCAAGTTCCCCCTTTGTCTATTTGGATGTCGGGTTCTAGCGATATCGCACAGCGCCACTACTCAAAGAGAGCACTACTAATCAAGAGAAAGAAGGAGAAAGCAAGGAATGCGAAGTAGAAAGCAAGGGATACGAAGGAGGCTTTTGAAGGCAGCCAAGAGCCTCACCGGAATAGTTTCACGGCGCAATCTGGTGGAGCGACCTAGGCACAGCCAATTTTAGAATTGCATGCTGCTGGTAGTCTCCCCTTCCTCCACCGCACCTGTCATTACCTCTATCACCACAGCTACCACATCGACGACCACGCGCCCTGATGTAATAACCATACAGGATGGACGCTGGACTCGCTTCCGGATTGTTATCTGTTGTATGCCAGCTCAATTTCCGATGGTCACCATTAATCTACAAGTAACTTGTCCCTTCTTTAGAGCAAGGTTTCTGTTTGTTTTTGCCCATCTCCTCGCATAATCTCATCAGTGTACTCTAACAACTCCTGTCACTTTCACCCCACACTACATTGTCGCCAGTCCGTGACAATGTCATTCCTATCGGATTTTTCACCATCTATTCCGTGACAACATGTAAGACATTGCCAGTGCCGCATGGGAGCTGAAATAACGGATGGGGGTTTACTGCGTGCATCCCCGGCGCGGCCGTACACCGCTGAATCTCCTTCAACTGTGCAATGAAATAAATACAATTTAATTGCAATGAAGAGGGAGGAAGGGCTTGGACGTACTCTGATAACAGCGAGCCCTCGTCGAGCTGCTTTGACCGCTGCGTCCATCATCTCTGATTGCGCACCTCGACGCAATGTGCAGGGACTCGGGATGAGTGTAAGTACTGCAGTAGGAACGAGCTTGTCTGAGAGAACAAGGACTGTACACTTCGTAAGCGCATTCTGAGTTGCAATGAGGGATGCCCCGGCCCAGAGCCAACCATAAGAATGCGGTCATTTTGGGGCGGGGAAAGCATCGAGCTATGTAGTGAATCCTCAATTGGGGCCGGAGTAAAATAAGACGTTAGGGAAAATCAGTTTCGTCCGGTCATCTGACAAGAGTACATTGCGATGGGCCGGTACTCGCTAACCTAAGTAACCAATTTCATGTGGCGGTGGGGTGACTCTGTTTTGTTCTCGTCGATGCCGTATTTACACTAAGGTACA
>MU837095.1:1437-39592 GCA_029603245.1 Rhizopogon salebrosus TDB-379
ACGTTGAGCTTTAAATAGGCTCGGCAAGCTGCGTGAAGGATAAAGGCGCGACGGGGACTTGTGGAGAGAACGTTTGGTGGTGGAAGCTTTGAAGATGATGGTGCGAGCATGTCTGGAGTCCCGTTCTCAAGCAGGGAAACGTCGAACGTAAGGGCGAAGCCATCGCCGGGGAAGTCCTTCGCACTTCCAACAATATGCTTCAAAACACCTTTCCAGTCGTTGGCCTCCATAAGCTTCGTCAGTTTCGAGAATCCCTTATCAAGAGATTTCGCAAGTCTATGTGCGGGTAAACACGAAGGGGAGTCGGGGTCCAGGTGGAGACACTGTTTGAGAGGGGAAAGGTGGGAGGATGACTGAGAAGGCGGAAGGAGGAAGTAAGACAGGCGAAAGATGCGCATAAGAGAGGAAGTGGTGGGATGGGATAGGTGCGACAGTCGACTGAGTCCCTGTCAGCATTGCGCACGCGTACGTTCACAAGGACTCACGTCAAGTCGAGAACAGCTCCTTGCACATCACCACTAGCCAAATTGCAATCTGCTCTTGTCTGCCTGAGCTCGAAACTATGACTAGCTACGCGCAGGGCTTGGGTTGCAGCTTCTGAGCAAACTGTCCAAAGTTGGGCGCGTCTTGCTTTCCCTGCCTTGGATGCTGCTGTCTCGGCCTCGCTGATGTCATATAACATGTCGTTCGCAGCTTGATCACCAGGAAGCTTCGTGCTATATGATGCGAGAACCTGTTTGGCACGAGACCAATCACCATCCTTAGTGTGAATCTTGGCCGTCATCATGAGGGCCGGGTCGAACTCCCCACCAGTCAAGGCCAGAACCTTGGCGAAGTCGTCTAACGCGCTCGCGTGGCGGCTGAGGGAGAAGTATGCTGTGGCTCGCTTGTAGAATAATAGGTAGTCTGCTGGGGAGAGAAGAATGGCTTCTGAGTATGCTTTCGCGGCATCGCTGAATTGTCCAGCGGAAAGTAAGGCATCCCCGCGGACAACGAGAGGATGAAGCCCTGGTGGTGCGAGCCCGGATGACGAGCTGCTTGAAAAGACAGGTGCAGCGAGCAGTATCAGTATCCCAGCGAAACGGTGCAACCGCATAATGAATGACACAGACTATGGAGACAGTGAACAGGGTCTATAGACATGTTCAACTTGAACTTCCGAAGCTTCCACGTCCACTCTCCCACGCTACTATTTATGTCATGAATCGATCACATGATGAATCACTCACTCTTTATTCGCTGAGCGCTCACGACATTAGTATTGTTCCGATGAGCAATAAATAAGTAAGTACAACATCATGATGCCATGCTATGTATCCATCTCATGCACACTGCGCTGCAGCAACTATGCACTCATTGTCTCCCCCTTTCATGCACATCTTTCGGCCAGTAACAGGTTCCTCGACAAGCTCCTACTACAAGGTTGAGTTGTTTTCCCTCCGGTGGGCCAGGGCATGTGCGATTTGCAAATGGCGAGAACTTGCCGCCCAGTTGAATGCGCTCAGATTGAAACTCTGAACAATGCACGAATGCCAGGATCTAGATTAAAGGCAACCTATCGCGTCTGCCACGACTATCTGCCCTAAAACGTGGTACGCCCTGCCAGTATGATTAGAATTGTACGAAGGGTCGCAGTGGGTATCGTTATCAGGCAACGGTGTTCATATAAACCAGGTAATCAACAATTGACGCTGCCTCATGGGCCATTATTGCATAAATCATCAGATTATCATCTACCCTTGCTGGCTTGACACCGAAGGAGAGGCTAGTCGGCCAACTAAGTGCCGATCATTGACATCCTCGTATTTGATCACGGACAGGGTCCAAACCAGATTGATACACAAGACAACTTATCGGACTGAGCCATCATTTCTTATTCCTACCGCAAGCTGTCCCCCAAGCCCAAAGCACAGATTCGGGGTCATCAGAACATTATTTGGAGCTTCGTCTTCTTGTATGACAATATGCACGTTGTGAGTGGGTCGCTGGATTGCATGATGCATGAGTGAGATTGCTACACGGGACTAGTCAGCAAGCCGTGGAAGGGCGCGGGCGGAAGTATATACGCATTGGTCCTTACACCGGACGGCAAGATAATTGCATCCGGGAGGATGGATGAAAGCGTACAGAGGTGGAACGCGGACAGAGAGATGGTCGAAGGCACTTGGACCGGGCATATCGACTGGGTGCGATCGCTGCCGCGGTCTCCTATTGACGGTGGTCCCGATGATAAAGCGATCGTGGTTCGAAAAGAAGAAAGTGGAGAAGTCGAGGTGGGCCCGGTCAAGACCAACCATGACATGGTATGGAGTCTTGCATATGCGCCTTCAGGGGATATAATTGTATCAGGTGTGTATGACGATACAATTTGCATCTGGGGCAGCAAGACAGGCAAACTTCTTATCAGGCAGCTCAAAGACCTGGAGAACCGTGTATCAGTCGTGTGGTCGTCAGACAGTAGCAAATTGTATTCCGTCTCCAACAAATTCGCACGTGTTTTCAACAGCGTCTCAGGCGTGCTACTCCATCGCTTCAAGCACGATGAGCATCTGTACTTTCACTCAAACAGAACTCACTGGCATGCGTAGGTCACTACGTACTGTGCAGCTATGGGACATTGAGACCTATCAACCACTCCACCGTTGGCTGTTTCCAAGAGAGCAAGATGATCAAACCCTTTACTGTGTGTTATTCTCTCAAGATGGAAGATACCTAGCATGTGGCGATGAGAGCAGGAAAATTACTCTGGACGATCCAAGGCATCGCTCCCCAGCTTGCAATATCTGCTCCCGGTGTCATCTTGCCTTGACGTTAGTACTCTCGCACTTCATTCCTCACCTTGCTCATTGGAACATCACACTGGGTCGATGCTACGAAGCCCTTTTGCACAGGTGGAGCTGACAACATCAATGCATATGCTGACTTTCGGATAACTTGCGTTTTGTCACGCCATGGCCCATGGAACTACATATGACTGACAATCGTGACTTGATAGTCTTCGGCATCGTCTGATGCACTTCCAAGGTACCGCTTATGGAATGTCCTCTCCCTCCCCAGCCTGCCAGCTAACGAGTCCACGCCATTGCAGGAAGCTTCAAGCGCCGTTTCTTCGCATGTCGTGACTCTCCCGTACAAGCGCCCGCAAAGAGTCAACCGAGCAAACCAACTCTAGAAGGGAAGATCAAGACAGAAGAAAAGACACTTGGAATGTGACATAGATCTTGACCCGCTGTCTGATGTAAGTCCTGTTTCAGTTTTCAATGCACTGGCACCCAACACGGTGGCCCTCTCCCAAGGTTGCTGAAGTATATGCTGCACGCAGGTTCCGTGTGAGCCTCAGTCCCATCACTATACTTTTGTCCTTCATAGAGCCGGGAATAACAGAGAATTGTCACGTACAAACAAAAACATAAGTCCAAGTCACAGACTTCAATAATTAGCGCTCCTGCCACCACCGCAGTCACAAATGGCTCTTCACAGGCGGGTACATCTTTGCAAGGACAGGTGCATACATCATCGTAAGTGATGCACGGATAGGTAAGGCTATCACCACGATGTATACTTAGCTGTGTATGGAGGTCAATCCTCGCACGCTAGTGGAGGTCCCACGCCTATTACGCTGATGATTCCTTGGATTCGGGCTCGAGCATACAAGGGGCCTGGAACAAGTCCCTCGACAAGATATGTTTTCCTTGCGGACACTACTATGACGAAGATGCTTAGCGATAGGGTCTCGGCTGGATTTATGCACATCTTGTGTCTTTTCTATGTCTTTTCTTGAACTTTGTTTGCTTTTTTTACTGCCGCTCGCAATTAACCTCGAGGCATTATTGTGACTTATCATCACGTCATTTACGTTCTCGCACGTACGATTCGCCTTGTAATTTTTCTTTTGTTGAAAGATGCACTACTTCGTAGTTTACGATACTGCATCTAAAAATTGGAGCCGGTCATCGAAAGAGCGCTCAAAGTTCTCTATTTTGGGGAACGCTTTTGGTTTATGTAAGTCAGGAGAAATGTTCACTTTGGGTGAAGTCAGCCCCATTTTAGGAAAGATATCCTCGTAATTTTATATTGAAACACTCAGCAACAGCTCTCAGACAAGCGAGAAGAGTAAGTGTTGTGCTGATGTGGTGTTCTGTATCGGTATCACTTATTCTCGTTATCCATCGACTGCGGAATTTACCATGGTCCTCCATACTGCAACTTATGTAAAGAGAATCCAGCATTCCGCAATGTGACACCATTACGCGTTGTTAGGGTCGACAGCATTGTGTGAAGAAGCCGAAGATGGCAAGACGCAGTCATAAATCTTAAAGGTCACACAGGCTGGGCCAGCTGGGGCTGCGGTCGTAGCAGTGCAACAAGACGAAGGATGGTGCGCAGTGTGCGTGTACATGCGAACCTGCAGTAAAAATGTACATATAGCTCCGTAGCTTAAATTGTTCCATAAATAGATTGACGTGTAACGTGACGAGAAGGAGACGCGTTGTTTAGTGGTGTTTGTTCAGTGTTCGAGTGTGATATGTGATATGTGAATGAAACGAACCGGTCGACCGTTTTCTTGTTCACTCTGTCTCTGGTCATCATAGCAGACGACGAGAGCCGTTCCCCTTCTCCCTACTTCTAATTCTTACTCACATTTTGCAGTGTACTTGTATACCCGCCCCGATCCGCCCTTCGCATATATCCCCACTGCTCATCCGAACTTATCCAGCAAGAACGACGAATTATGACCATGGATACCCCAACACCAGAAACAACTGACGTCTTCTCCCTGTCCGACCATCTCCTTGCGGACCGCCTTCACTTCGTCAAAGAGGTCTGTCCCTTCCCCTCTCCCGAACTAATTACCTGAACCTATCTCCCCCAGATCGGCTTCGGAAACTGGGGCAGCGTTTGGCTCTGCCGACCCAAATCCAAGTCCTCCTCTGATAAGCATAAGGATGTGGAAGTCGCTGTAAAGCTTGTCCACCGCTCCAAGACCAGCACGACGGCGGCCCGCGTGCGTTCGCTGTAAGTCCGGTTGCCTCATGGCTTGTATTCCATGAGTCTTTGACATATTTTTGTGTTTTCCTACATGTATAGATGGAACGAGATGAAAATTGTGCGCTCGTTCAAGGCAGACCCGCACCCATCCATCATCCCCTTTCACTCATTCATCATCACCCCTTCATACGCACTTATCACGATGTACGTTACTCTAAGCACTGCATCTTTACGTATCACGAAATGACCTTACCTTACAGGGCATACCTTCCAACACTTGTTCCCGTCGAAGTCTCGGAGCCCCGTGCAAAAGAATGGTTCCGCTCCCTCCTGAGTGGCGTCAACTTCTTGCACGAGCGTGGAGTCGTACACAATGATATCAAGTGCGTTATCCATCCCCTTTATGTTCTTCTCTGTAGTAGATACTTACCATCATCTGCTTCACCAGACCCGCTAACATCCTCCTTTCCGACAAGAGTGTACCTGTACTTGTTGATTTTGGGTTCGCGGAGAAGTATGATCTGTCTTCTCCTAAGGCATTTCACAGTAACTTGACATATGGGACTCCCGAGGTTCGTATTCATTCATCCTTGCATGAAATACAAACTCAAACTAACATTCGTACCACACATAGTACCTCTCACCGGAACGCGCTCGTGGCCTTCCGCACGACACCCGCAAATCTGACATGTGGGCTCTTGGAGTCACCTTTTTCGAGATACTCGTTGGTCGCACGCCCTTTGAGTACGAAGAGGGCGAGCAGTTTGCAAGCAAGGCAGATTTGGAAAAGTACTGGAGCAGGACGGTGAGTGTTTTGCACTTAGCACGTCAAGGACAGATGACTGAATGATTTTGTAGATGCGCGGTAAGTGGGTAGGCACGTACTCCATTCCGAGGCCCGCAGAAAAGTTTCTCAAGCGCCTGATTGTCCCCAATGCGGACTTGAGATGCACAGCAAAAGACGCCATGGGTGATTCGTATTGGCATGCTGGAGCGGTTCCAGAAAAGCCCGGGCACAGTGAGTTGTTGTTTAATTACTTTTTGGATACGCTTTGTCCTCGTTATATGTTGTGTACTCATCTCCGTCACAGAAAAATCTGCTTCTGCCACTGTTCCTTCTACAAGCCCGGCTCATCCCCATTCACTATCCACTTCGTTCGTCTCTCCCCCTGCCAAAGACACATCGACTCCCAAAGACTCCTCCGTACCTAAGGACACGTCTGTGTCCCGACTTCTGGATATATCACTCCCCTGGACTTCGAATTCTCGTTCTCCATCCCGCTCCTCAGCGTCCCGTTCAGTCTCCCGCACTCCTGAAAAGGAGAAGGAGAACCTGCGCACTGGAGAGAAGAACCACGCACGATCGAAATCGCAGCCCAAGCGCCACCAACCGTACCCTCAAGCGGACGGGAATCGTGGAAGGAAGTTGTCAACTGTGCATGCGTCACCTGTCGTTAATAACGCAAGGAAGCTCGAACCTCTCAGTCCCGTTGATGCTGCAAGCATCGATGATAGTACGAGTAGCACCCCCGGGTCGTTCTCGCTCAATTCTCCCTTGCCTGTCCGGAAACCGCTGGGACCGAGGACACCTTTATATGCTACACACAGAGAGTCCGAGGGTGGCAGAAGGAGGGCTGTCGTGCCAGGGAAGGAGAACACTCCCCGCGCTCATGAAAAATCGCCAATTACACCTAGGAAAGAAGACACCCCCAGCACCAAAGAGAACGGCATGGCCAAAATGAGCGGCCGTAAACCCCGCTCGCGTTCTCGCGCGGGTGTATTGGCGGACTTGACAGGCTTTGCGAAGAATGTGGATTTGAGTGCGCACGGGATGCCGAAGTCGAGGGGGAAGGGCACTTTGAGGAGTGCTCTGGACTTGCGGAATGTTTCACGGACGGATGTGAGGAGCGCGTCAAGGGTGGATCTTCGCAGTGCATCGAGGACGGATCTTCAGAATATATCGCGAACTGACCTGAATGCCAGGCAAAATGCGTCCAAGGCAAGCCTGAACGACCGTTATGGCACCCCACATGTGTCTAGTGCAGACCTCGTGAATGCGTCGACCGACGTGAACGTCAGTGGCACCGCCAATACCACATCCTCGAGCATGGGCAAAGACAGCACGCGCGAGAACGCGTCCACCACAGACCTCCTGAACGCCTCGACAGACGTGAACGTCAGTGGTGCCGCCAATACCACATCCTCGACCATAGGCAAGGGCAGCGTGCGCGACCGTATGCGCGAGTGGGAGCGCGAACGCGAACGCCTCCGGGAGATGGAGAGGTTGACGGAGATGCAGCGGGAGGCAGAGTCTATCTTGACGTCGGTCGAAGATGGGAGTGATGATGAAACGGAGTTGAGTGATGCGGAAGTGGAGTGTACGATTGAGAGGGATGAGGCGCTGGAGGCGCATGGTCTCCCTGTTGTGAGCTGCCAGGCGAGTCCTGTGGAGATGTGCGTGAAAGATGAGCCTGAGGTGGAGGAAGTGGCGGGCAGCATTGCCGATGCGGACATTGATCCAAACGTTATGAGCTATCGTGCGGATCTGAGTGAGGAGCATATCGAGATCGCGAGGATTGGTGTGAGGGCCACTGCGCGATTGTTGTCAACAGACAACGGCAGTACCTCGGTACTTGGGATGGTCAGGAGTAATTCAGCTTCTACGACGCCTGGTAAGTGTTTCTTGGGTGGGTCGATTTGTGGTATGCTGATGGGTATGTGTGTTTAGCGGAATGTAACCTCCCCCGTGAGCCGCGACGGGCGAGCGAGTCTGGATTCATTGGGCTCAAGCATAGCGTGAAAGCTTCTATTGGTTTGTCTTCACTCATACCATCCCCCTTTCCCTGTAATTCTTACCTTTGAGCATCCAGACAAAGGTGTTCGGTTGTACAAATCATCAACACTGGGCCAGATCAGAAGTGGTCGTACGACACCTGTGTGGTGTGCCTCCCCAGAGACCATCGAGTTTGAGGAGCGCCACTCGGGCGAAGCTGGGAGATTCAGTTACGAGGATATTCGCCCCGAAGATTCCGCTGAAAAGAAGCACAAGACAGATATGGATCGAATGAATCTTTGGATTCAAAATGTGGAGAGTAAGTTTATCCACCTTCAGTGAAAAATAAAAAAATTCACGTAACTCCTCTGCAGGAGTGGTTGAGGAAACTCGCCGGGACTTCGCTTTCGCATCCAGGGGCGCCACCCCACCTCCTATGTTGCCGCTCTCGCCGCCTATTCCACGCTCAAATTCGCAGGTACATGGACTGCTCAATGTGTCACGATCCTCTTCGCGGCTCCCACGGCGCTTGCTTGCTGCGAATGAGATTTTCTGCGATGATCCTGATGCGCCACTCTCCCCTGGACGATCGGCTCTTGCAGACAAGAGTAACTCATTCTCGAACTATATGTCTCGGGATGACTCGGGATTCCCCCATCCTGCTGGTATGCCTTCCCTAAATGTGCTCGCTGAGACCCCCCGTCGAAAGCGTCGCGCCACTATCTCGACGCGCTCGCCGAAGGTAGCAGATGAGAACGATATTGATACGTTAGCCTCGCCGTCGAAGAGGAGGGAAAAATCTCGCTCTCAAGGTAATTTGGACAAGCATATTAGGCCCATGGATAAGCTGGAGTTTGATCTTGTGACAGGTAAGTTTCCTGCATGCGGTACGAGTGTTATCTTACTCATCTTATTGACTAGAACCAAGAACGAAGCCTACGCCCCGGTTGTCTGCTGTCCTGGACCGGAACCTGTTCATCGCACCTCTCATCTCGCCGCGGCCGAGCGATGTAGAGGAGACTGGGTTGCAAGCTCAAACACCTCACCCAATTAGGCGGCGGTCAATTTTATTCGATGACGGTGATCTCACTGCCTCTCCTTTCCACGTTGAACCTTATCAGCCGCGCAAGTCTGGGGAGCCGACGGTGGTCCTGAATTCGCCAGACCGCCGTCGTATGGAGGGTGTCTATGACCGCTTCCTCATGTCTACCACAGGTGTCAAGCGCGTCGGGAAGGGATATCAATCCGACAACTTTGGACCTGCTCACAATGTCCCATCCACGTTGGATTGTAAACCAACGAACAACAACCCACGCAACTTCAAGGTGTTCAACTCAGCTCGACGGACGGCGATGCCTTCACCGGTGTCTAGTGATGACCCGTGGCGGAATCCGTCTGTGGAAGAGCTGGGTTACGTGACCTGCAGTGCAGGCGCGTCACGCACATCGAAGGAGGATAGCAAGAATACTGCAACTGTTACCCTCGTTCGTCGTGCAATCAAAGCCATAGTGCCTGGAAAGACAGTCTCAAGAAGATTGTCCCGCACTATCATTGGCTAACTCTGATATGTAAATTCCATTATCCCGTTTCATCTCTTTTCACTTCCTCGTTTCTCATTTATCAATCACTCTCACTCATATCATTCACTTCGTTCTAATTTTCGGTACATATGGTTGCCGTTCCACTCGTCGTTTCTCTGTTGCTATTTGGTCTCATTCTCATTCCCTCCTTTGGAGCATGCATACCCCGCTCGTCATCACGTTCAAGTCCTGCTGTTATCTATTGCTATTGTCATTTAGGCATTTATCCTCTTCACATTATCCACACCTTCATCTCCCTCACGCTAACGCTATTCATACGATTCTGTCTACGCATCACGCATTATCATGTTTCGGTTATTGCTTTTTACGTTGTCATTTCACGTCTCGCAACGCTACTTTTTCATCACGACAGTTCCCGAGGTGTAGTTTGTACCGTGCCCTCACAAGTGTGAATGAAAGTTACATATATTACATTTGGGAGGTGATGAATAAGGTATAAATTACATCATGTCCTCGGGGCACCTGCTTTTGTTCGCTCGTATCATAGGCTGGGGATTCTCAGGGGAATATTGCTGGCCTCCTGTCCCGCTTTGCCACAGCACGTGTAGAGGTAAGTAGCGTACACGACTGATCGTTGCACTGGCTGACCCAGCACTTTAAAAAGTGGAATGGCCCTTAAGACCACTTTTCTCGAAATGCCTCCTGGAATAAGCACGCGGACCAAGACGAACGGTTCATCAGTCCTGATGGCGTCTTGTCGCATGCTTTTCCACTTTTCATTCATGTAGTGTTCGCATCGACATAATAACTTGAATGGATTCGGTTGAACATCTCTGGATTGGAAGGTGATGTTTGGTTCTCCCCGAGTGATGTCCAACTCTATGACGTTGATTTTGAGTCCATGACCGGCGATACGAGGTCTGTGTTTCAGAAGCTCGTCTTCTATGACGCGGTCAAGGAATTTGAGGTCGCGATTCGATACAGCAAGCATCCCCCCGGCTGTAGGATGATGTTAAGCTACTCACATTGAGCATGTACGGCAGGATGCTTACGAGACCATGCAGAACGCTCTTGAACCCTGGTGCAGTATGCTTTATGCTTTCCTCGCCTCCAGTCATACCGCTGACACGATTTGCTACAGTAAAATGTATGGAGACATCCCCCACACCGCCTAAGCGTACCAGTCGGCAGAGTTTTTCGACACTGTTTTATACGTCATCGTAGGAACAAAAATGTGGACGACAGACACACGTTATCGTTATTGCATGTCTGTATATGAACTTGGTTAGGTTCACCGTACTTGAGTAATCTTCGTCGTGCGACCATGTCATGAAGGCATTGCCAGCCTGCATATAAATTCCCTCTTTGGTCCAGTGTCTTCTCTAATCCAAGTGCCTTCACTTCATCCACAGCTTTTGCTATGGGTAGCAGCAGCGATCGGTAGGCAGTGTACGCTGGGAGTACTGAGTGAAGTACGTCGACGGGTGCTTCCCGAGCCCTGTCGTCGTCCATGAAGGGTATGAACCGCTGGCATTTGACCAATCCCATGATGACACCCGCACGCAGAGCTTCCGATACCCATGGAACGCCATCCGTGTCCCGCATACGATTCCGCAGAAATACCGACGCGTTTGAGATACACCTTGCCGCAAAGGTGCGGTCTGATGAACAAAAAGACCGTCCGACGATGAGAAGGATGACCTTGGTGAGTGTTGTTATAACTCCGAGGTGAAACAGTGACTCCCTCATGTCACTACGGAAGGAAATGGCTGTGATGATGTGTACGTCCCATGCTATGCACTCTGGATCAAGGTTACGTCGTTCCATTTCTTGCGACAAATGCGAGAGTGCGGTTCTTGCCACGTAGCTTGGCTGGCCATCAAAGGGGCGTAGGGCGTAATCCCAGTTGATCGGTGTATTACTCTCGTGCGCCATCAGGAAGCACGAATTGAGGATGACGGATTCGCGATCTGCATGGGATCGCCCCGTATAAGATGAGAAGCGAGGATCCGAAGTTTCCAGCTTCCAGAGGTCAAATATCAAAGGCATTATCCTGGTATCGGCAACAACCTTCTTCGACCAACTGCTCAATAACCTATCGCGGGTCAGTGCTAAAAAGGTTACCACGGCTAGCTTGCAGGCTAGGCGGTTTTCAATGTCGAGTGATTCGTCCTTAATGCATGAGGAATACATATATATGATCCAGCGGCGAATATCGCCCCAGTGGCTAAGGAGGCGTGCAATGAGGCCGCTCGATATGCTATCGTTTGAGAGCCAGATGTAGAACGTCGATCCGATGAAAGCCAGGGCAGCGCATGGGGTGTCTACATCCTTGGACCATGTTTCCCCGTTGCATGGTATATTTTTGGCCTCGAGTATGAGGAACATGACTTCGACCATGCGCTCAAACTGGTTCGGGTGGCAAGACTGACCTACGGCAATGGCGGTTAGTTGCCCGACTGCGAGCAAGGATCGGTGTGTCGCATCTACGATGAGCGTCTTGTACGGACCACGTAAGGCATGAACTCAACGAGTGCCATGGAGTGGCTCACCTCGAAATCAGACTCCTTGAAGTGCATTGTGAGAAGTAGGGCAGCATGCCAGCCTGGCAGATATTAATATGCTCTAGATCGTTGTGATCGCGGAGTTAATCTTATCAATAACGTAAGCATATCGTTGTCTATAACATCTTCAATGAAACAATAGAGATCTATGCTGTACGGACTCGTGATCATGAAATCCCGAAAACGAGTCGAAAGACTCGTCGTCTGGTCGTTTTTCTTATCGTCTTGGGGCTTAAGGGCCTAGACCATCAAGACTTGATTCTTGTATGATAAGGACAGTATTCTACGCCATGCCTCGTTCCTACGGCGGCGTAGAAACGCAACAAAGCAAAAGAAGAATTGAGATGTCTATGATAAGTAACGGGGCGGGCCCGGGGGCCCGGTGTCACACACACCACGTGATCGACGCGGAGCCGTGACAACCAATTAGGCGTGACTTCGCGACGACTTTCAGGTTCAGCACTGTAGCAGGTCGTCGGCTCTTGCGAGGCCGCTCCTCCATCATTTATTTATGGCATCAGACTCTCGGTCTATCTCAGGAGATAGCAGCGAAGAAGACTTTGAGTGGGAAGAAGTCGATGTTCCACAACAGATTCCTGAGGCCAACCAAGAGTTAGAACTCCAGTTAGAAGGACCTGTGCCACGCGCGAACATTGAAATCACCTTACACCCTGGCACGAAGAAGGATGATTCTAAGTTGTTTTTATATATATCTTTATTGTCCTTACGCAGGAGCTAACATACCATCCAGGAAGGTGGCAGCAACAGCGGCACGGGCTGAGCGTATCACGAGGACTAGGATACACAAAGTTCACACTGTCTGTCTTCTCGCAAACGCAAGAGTACGGAATAAGTGGTTAAATGATGAACTTCTCCATGTGCGTGATTTGTTCTCGACTCTCCACTCCATTGACCCATCAATACTTGTTAGGCTCGACTTCTTTCCTTAACACCTCTCCATCTCCAGAATGGTTTTGCCATGATCCACAAGTCTCGTGTACCTGATCACAATAAACGGGGTCGGTTATTTGAGGCTGCTGTTACCCGCTTGGCGGAATGGTGGATGGCCACATTTTTCAGCGTTCTTCCTACTGGACACATCAGGAACAAGACTTTCGAGGAGAACAAGCGAGAGCTTGCCTTACGTGGGAACGCTATTTTTGATGACGAGGAAAGCGACAACGGAGAGCGCATTCGGAGTCCAAATAGTCTAATGAAGCACGCCTTGATGCAAAGTGGTTCTCGCGATACCAGTGCACAATTGTTCACTGCATTATGTCGAGCACTGGAAATCCCTGCTAGATTGGTTGTTAGTCTTCAGAGCATTCCTTGGCAGTCTGGTGTCGGAAAATCCAAGTCCAAGACTGCCGATCCGGCACCTGGACAAAAGGGGAAGCAGAAAGCTAGAGACTCTGATTTATCTGAAGACAACGATTTCGAAGGAACGAGAACAACTGAGGCTCTATTACAGGCAGAAGTGGATGGAAATTTGAGCGACTCATTCCTTGGAGAACCTTCGACTCGACGTTCAGCAAAAGGAAAGGGAAAGGCGCAGCCGGTCATCAAGCTCAGGAAGACCAAGAACTATCCACGGAGTCGAGAGGACACCCCCTTTAGTATCAACCGCCAAAAAGGTATGTCAGAGGTTTCGACATTAGAAAATCAGAAGTCACGCTGGTACTCGAGTAGCTGCTCTCGATCCGACAACCACGTCTCCTGTGTTCTGGACAGAAGTCTTTTCACGTGCGGACGGCCGGTGGCTACCTGTCGATCCAATTCGTGGCTTCGTGAATAAGCGCCAGGTCTTTGACCCGTCCACTGAGAGCACATTCAAAAATTCAATACGGCAAGAAAACCGCATGATTTATGTGGTAGCCCTAGAAGAGGACGGTTTTGGTCGCGACGTGACAGCACGATACGCGAAAGACTACACGGCTAAAGTGGCAAAGGTGCAAGGAGTTGGTGTAGGCAGACGAAAAGAGTGGTGGGATAATGTCGTGCGACTGGTGACCAGGCCTTATCGACTGGTGTGTCATGTCTTCTATGCTTGTAATCGATCTCATGGACCATGTAGCAACGTGATGATACCGAGGACGCAGAACTGTATAACCACCAGCTTACCGAGGGCATGCCCACCACAATTGCCGGATTCAAGGATCATCCATTGTACACGCGTAATCTTACCATATTCTGCACGCCTTATCCTAATTTGAAAGTATAGATATGCGCTCTCACGGCATCTGAAACGTGAAGAGGTTATTGATCCTCCTGTCGAGTTGGGCAAGTTCCGGGGCGAGCCTGTATATCCACGGTCGTCGGTAATATCTCTCAAGACCGCGGAGAACTGGATGCGCCAAGGGCGCGTGGTTCGGGAGGGCTGCCAGCCTATGAAGATGGTGAAGCACCGTGCCGTCACCATTAGCCGCAAGCGGGAAATGGAGCTAGCACTTGAGAAGGCAAGAGCTAGTGGCGAAGGTGAAGAAGACCTGCAGGGCCTATACGCAAGGTCCCAGACGGAACTATACAAGCCAAAGCCGGTCGTTGATGTATGTTTGGTAGTGAGGGTTGCTGATGGATGATTGATCGTTGCGTTAATAGGGGAAAGTCCCAAAGAACGATTTTGGCAACATTGACCTGTATGTTCCGTCCATGCTCCCAGCAGGTAGCGTTCATATCCCATGTACGTGATAAAATCGGTGATAAGTCTGCGCAGAACCTGATCGTGATCATTTTCAGTCAAAGGCGTTGTCAAAGTGGCCAGAAGGCTTGGCTTTGATTATGCAGAAGCAGTAGTGGGTGGTTAATTTGAACCATTTTTCATTCAAGCTAATACACTCTTCAGACAGGTTTTGAATTCAGGAAGCAAAGAGCTAACCCAGTAATTGAAGGAATTGTTGTGGCCACGGAGAACGAAGCTGTCATAGTAGAGGTAAATATGCCGCATCGTGAAGCTGGTGCTGCGTAACTCAATTTTGTCAACAGGCTTATTTGGAAGCTGAGAATGATGCAGAAGAGAAAGGTCGAGCCAAGCGTTTGGATCAAGTTCACAAGCGCTGGATACGTCTTGTTCAAGGACTTCGGATACGTGATCGTCTTCAAAAGCAATACTCATCCAACACAGGTGATGCACCGGCGCAGCATTGGTTGGATACGGAAAGTGCTGAGGCCCATGGGGTTGAGGAAGTACGTTTCATATTTATTCGCAATGTGACTTGACGTGACCCTGATCTCTGCGGCAGCAACCAGGAGGGTATCTCACCACCGCGGACGACGTGGTGAAGCCATTCTATCTCCCCAAAAATCAGCACACCGTTTTGCCTTCCTCCTTACTCTCTTCGACCATCAGTGACCATCGAGTCGAAATTGACGAGGCCGTGGTTGAGCCTTCTGCTGCCGAGGCGTCTTATTCACATTCTCTCGATTCGCAGCCTCGTTTTGCGGAAGATGTGGAAATGAGAGAGGTAGCAGCTGAAGTGCCTTCTCGGCGGAGTAACGCAGCGCCTAAATCCATGCGCGAGCTGGCGGAGGACGACATGAGGAGACAGGCCTCGGAGATCGCTACTTCTAATGAGCCAGATAGTCGGTCGAGCTCTACTCCCGCTGAGAGGAAAAAACGAGGTGGAATGAAAGCACTAATGAAAAGTGGTACTGATACCCCTTCCGCGCGCACCTCGTCGGTAAAGCGGAAGAATGGGAAGAAGCGGATCAGAGAAGACAGCGCAAGCGGATCAGACGACGATCATAGATTCGGTGCAACTTCTACACATATGATGGGAACCTCAAACACGACATCCGGCAGAGTCCTGCGGCCTCGCCCGCAGAAGAATGCTGCTAAATTGCGCGAAGAAGCAGAGTCGGAACGAGCGTTTAGAAGAGCGATAGCAGAGTAGATCTATTAGATGAAGGTTTTCCATACTTTATGATTTATGTCATCAATCTATTCGTATTATGATCCTCTCCGACGCTTCGATTTTAGTCGGTCGTTGCAGATGACGCAGCGGTGGGAACTAGCCGTGCAAAAGTCAAATACGATGTATGACCCCGGACTTCGGGACACGCCTTTGAAACAGGCGTTTTGATTGGTGACGGTTGGTTGGCAGGTTGGGCAGGGTCTACCACGACTTCCGCGAGATCGGAGACGCCGACATCCCCCTCGTCCGCTGATTCTTGCGTCTTGAACCTTTTCCCTCCCACATTCTCATTGTCGAGTTCTGGAAGATCTTCCCGTTTTCTTTTATGGGATCTTGCAATCTGATTCTGACGTTTTTCTTCGCGTTTTTGCTCCGATTTCTTGAGCTTCTCGATCGCGTATGTCAAGGGTTGTGGTGCGATTTGGTGAACCTCGTGGGGCCTCAGCAGCGACTCAAACATAGTGATGTCTAATTGGGACACGCTGGTGAGACTTGCACCTTACGTTGAAAATTCTAATGGAACATACCAGTGAAGCCTGAATCATTTAGGGCGGTGACTGTTCGAAGAACTTGCTCCATGCAGGGGCTGAAGCAGCATATACGAGTAGGCACGTTTTTCTTCATCTCCGAATAAATTGGATATAATAATTAGTAAAGAATATATGGGCGTACCTTCAGTGATTTCTTTGCATGCTCGATAGCATCCCATGGAGCCGGAAGATCGAGGAATACTGTAGAAGAGACGGTCAGCTCAGGCGATCGATCTGTGTAATAAGAGGCGAAACATGCCTGCATCAACGGTGTCTTCGACAGTGAAGCCATCCTTGCACACGTTGCGATGCGTCAAGGTGACGATGTCTGCCATTCCGTGGAGCGAAAACTCCTCCCTAGAAGGTTATTAAATTTTGTCCAATAGCTTAAAGTAGAAAGCCACATACCTCGCCTTGTTTGCACGGGCCTCATGAAATTCGTATGACCAAAGATGCCCCGCGGACCCTATCGTCCTTGCGATGGAGTGGGAGAACGAACCAGAACCTGTACCTGCAAGGTGTACGCAGTGAATTAAGTATATGCCGCATGGTGTTCAACTTTCGGATGGGCGCGGGCGAAAAAAGAGCAGATGAACATAAAGAAGAAATAGACGGAATGAGAGTCAATCTCAAGCATGTCGGTAATCTCCTCGTCAATCGAGATGCCATCAACTTGGCATTGCACACCATGCATGAATGGAGAACAGATCGATAATTCACGTGTCTCTTTTTTTTGCTGTAACCTAACTGATGCAGCATCGTGGACGGAAGCCAAGTAAAAGAGCAGCGTTATCCGCTATAAGTCCAATTCTTTACACTTACCAGCTTCGATAACACGGCTTCCGCGCTTAAGGTCAAGCCATGAGGTGATAAACGCGATATCAGCAAGATACAAGATCTGGGTACGATGGGGAAGAGCCATCGTCCAGAGCTCTGGGGTTGGTCGAAGTACGTGGATGAATCCTTTGCCATTGCGAGATCCGACTTTCGATCCATAGGGGATTCCGACCAGATCTGCGTGCCGGTAATATCCAAACCTAGAGTTAAAATCTTTCCCTGGGGTAATGAGCAAAGGTAGAATGAGTTCTCGAGTCTGACATAAAATCACAGGATCGTCAGCTACCCCAAAACCTCAAGCGGCGAACAACGTGCCTGCCAGATGATAACGAGGTCACCTGCGGCGACTTCCCGAGCAGTTGACCACATTATTGTTAAAAAAAGATGAGCGCAACCTGTCGGAAGAATGTCAGAACGACCGTGCCAGGCTGGCCGGGTCGAGATTGAGTGGGCTAAGGCCTGTGTGAGAGATCTGGTGCACCCACGAGATCGTTAAATTAAATGCTCAAGGCACCAAACCGGCAGCAAGGATGGACGCACTAGACTTGGATTCCGAGGCGGCTCCGAATTCCCACTAGGAATTTCTCTCGTTGTTCAGGCGTTGCACGGCTTGAATCGACCTGGTGGCGGATAAGCAAGATAGGTTGCCCTCTGATCGTTTCGCGTATTTCATCACGGAAGCAATGCTATTCAACTTCCTAATCAAATAGTATGACACCATGACACCATGACACCAATACTCAAACCAATCACCTCAGATCTCCAAAAAATTGAATACCATGACCATGGTTATTCTCTTCGGGTTCTATTCTACGGAGAGATAAAAACCGCTGTCGACCCCAGACCAAGGCAACTTCTTCCCCGTGGTGTTTGACTTCAGTGCGGTAATCACCCACTCAATCGCGCCTCGCGAATTGTATTATACGCCCCCTCGATTTGCCGAGGTTTTCATCAACCCACCTATGGAATCAGAAACGCCACGAGTTTCATTCAGTACGTGCTCTTTACCTCAGACCGTATGAGAGCTCAATGATGCACGAAGTCTCCATTGTAGACTTCTCTGAGGAAGTGAGCTTACAATTTCCCTGCTCGTGTCGATGGCCACCGAGCAAAGTCCTTTTGACCAGGCTCGCTGGCTGTACCTTACTGAATCGGTATCCGACCTGCTAGGTGCGATGACTACCATTTTTATGTACTGTTAATGTTAATGCTGCCGCAGGCTTTGAGCCCCGTGAGTTAATGGGCCGCTCTGCCTTTGATCTTGTGCATCCGGACGAGTTTTCTCGAGTGAAGCAGATGCATTAGTAGGTTGACAGGTACCATGTTGACCTTTTATAATTAACTCGATTTGCGGTGCATCAGTGACACTATCCGGGAGGATAAAGCCGCTGCGCTGGCATACCTCCGGTTAAAACATAAGAATCCTTTCAAAGGGTACATTCTCTGTGCGGTTGTGAGCTATGGCCTCGATCATTCACTTGGCGAGGTTGATTTATAACTTCGGTTCAGTCGCGGACTGTTGTGCACAGCGTTTTGGTCGGCAGCGTGTCATTTGCCGCGCCAGGCGGAAAGGCGCTCCAGAATGCATCTACCGCCCAAGAAGTTGAAGTTATCACCCCTTCTGCGAAGAACTTCGACCTTAGGGTAAGCTTCTTGCTGTGTTTATCGTCGACCGTCTAAAAATATTACTAGCGGTGGGGCGATCCATCACCGATGTTCCTTAGCCCCACACCCGGGGACCTCTCCTCGCCTGCTGTTAGTTCGTCCACGTCCACGGACGGTAGTGACACTTCACCTGATAGCAACCGACGGCAAAAAACATCAGTAATTAGCTTTAATCCGATGCCTTCTCGGTCCTCAAGATCGGCACTCATCCTTGACCGCTTCTCAATCCATTGCACGGTTCTGTACTGCTCCAACGATATTCTGCTCTCACCTATGAAAGTTTTGGGTCGGAGCTTCTTCGACTTTGTCACTAGCCGCACGGCACATAATGTACGCAGTTCGATCGATGTTATTAAAGCATGGGGCGTCAACGAGCGAGGACAACCAAGCGACGGAGGGTTCGGTTTCGGTAAATTCATGCTGTTGCCTGATGGTAGAGATTCAAGGTATTATCACTTCGGATTTTCCCGTCCGTCTTTCGCCCTCTTTTAATAATTGGTATTCAAGGGTTGAAGACGCGCAAGATGCTCCGTTATCTCGGCGCCGAGAAAGGCTCCACTCCCGAGCGCCACCACCAAGCAAACGTTACGCTTCTCATTCGTCGTCCGGGACGCCTCCCCATCCACGAGTTCGGACGCCTCTGTCCATACCTGATCATGAAATTCCTGTGGATGCTATTTTCTCTGGGCATTCAGACGGACTTTTGCTCATTCTTCGTGCAGCTTTATAGGAGCCCGGAGCATGATTTCATGCATCTATACTCTGTATCGTTTTCTTTGTACATATATATTCTGATTGTTGTCTCAATACTACTGTTTTTCCCATGTCTGTTTGGTGTACTGTGCTTGTGGGTGTTATGAATCGTCGGTGTCATGATGTATTGCTTAGATACTACTTGCGTAATGTCATTCGGAAATGTACAGGTGCCGAGTAATGTAGCTTGCCGGAATAATTCGGCACCACAAATCCAGCTGAGCGGCTGCGCTGATTTCTGTATTCGGTTTCTCCTCATCCACGATCGTGTCGACTTCGGCATCACTCGCGCATCCTCACACTCGTTCTTACAATCTTTGTTTACACCCGCCCACCACTCCCTCTTATTAATTACTGTCATTGCATCTATCCTCGTATCCCGTAATTCCTTTAGGTATTTAGTAATGCCTTTCAGTATCATAATGCACTGCCTGAAGCACAAAGTCCGCTGACATGATCGAATTCGTAAGCTAGTGTTCCCGCCCTCCCAGCGGCTCCACCTGCTTGCGTACCACCTCGAGCTAATTACGCTCGGTCCAGCCCGACCTTTTAGATTGTGTTAGCAAACCTTTGCGCCAGACGAAGCTGGACTCATGACTCATCAAGCTTCTCGCGGAGCTGTCGTTGAAGGAATAGACCCATTATAAATTTTGCGCTTTTAGATGAATTCCAGTAAATTGACCGACCCTGGCCGCTCCTTTTGCGACTTGCATATGCTCACGAATGTCTTTCCCAGCCTGTCTCACAGAGTACTTGAACGGCGCTCCGTGCGACTTTCGATCACGTTCACCCTGGCTGAGATCAATTCCGCGAAAATTCGATCCAGGGGAATAGAGGATCCCAATGATGAATAACGCGTATTGTGTTTGTCTAAGCACAGTAAGGTTGCTACGAGGCGGTTGGTCTGTGACCACTTTTGATGATTACCGCACTACCATCCATAAAATGGACGCTTTTATTAATATTAGCTTCCAAACCTTGCATCGCTTTTGAAGTTCGAGGTTTGTACCTCTGGTGCTTCCGCCCTAGGCACAGGCACAAACCTCGAGCGGTGCAGCGGTGCTATTTTCATCCTCCCTGATGCTCTCATGCGGTTACCTTGATATACTCTTGAGAGTGAGCTGATGAGGTTAGAGTTTAGATTGCATGATCTGGCTTGAGGGATCCATGGGAGCGTTTGGCAAAGTAGAGTTTGCAGGAGCGGATCGAAGTTATGAAGAGCGGGTATCAGTCTATTTTGTGGACATAAAGCTCATTTATTCCGCCCATCATGGGTGAACGCCATGCAACTGCCGTATATTCTGCTCGGTGCAGTACAAAGAACTTGATAGAAGCGAACTTGCCAGAAATAGAAAAAAGGAAGGTGGTAGTGGCGGTGGCGTGGCCCAAGATTTTCGGGAGCAGTAGGAAGATGAAATGATGTGGCAGACTCAACGCCCGTGACAGATTCGCCGTGGCAAAATTGAGCAGATCTCGAGAAAAACGCCAAATTCTGTTGCAGCTCCCAAGTGTTGAGTTCAAAATATAAAGGGGGTCTGCTGTTCCCTTCAGAAAGGTTTGGCTTCCAGAAGGCAAAGAAATAGCGAAGGGGTATCCGCCATCAATGGAAACGTCTGACGTTGACAAAATGAAGTGTTGTTGAGCCGGGCTGTGTAGTCGTGTTTGAGCTTGGTTGTGGTCGGCCCTTTGCGCGCTTCTTGTGCGGGTCTCTTTCCTACTTTTCACACAAACTACATGTCTCGTCGTCGCTCATCCTCCACAACAATGGGTCCACCCACTGATGTGGTTATGGGTCCCCCACCGCTGCCATTGCCAGCGACGCAGCAGTCGCCACCCGCCCCTTCAAAAGATAATCAGGAAATCGTCGATAAATATCGACGTTTGAAACGGAAGTATTTTGAATTGGAGGATGTAAGCCGTCATCGTTCATAATAGTTGGAGTTTATCCCACTGATAAACTTTCTCAGAAACACAAGGAGTCGCAACACGAATTGAGGCTCTCTGGGGAACGCAATGTGAAACTTCGGGAAGAACGAGAGTGCGTGTCATTGCAATATCAATATTTCATGTAGTGGTCTGATTTCCTACTCCAGCAAGATGCTAGACCGCATACATGAGCTTGAAACACACCCTGAGCCAAGTGTTCCGGGTGCTCCTTATCCGCCGTCCAGTGCCTTTCCTCGCTCCCTCTCGACCATGAAAGCTCGCTCGTTCTTTGTATCGAACCTCCGTCAAGCAATGTTAGAAGAAGAAACAGACGACCATGATGTCGATCCACTCCTTACTTCGCGGCATGTCGGCCCGCTGGCTCGCAAGCGCGCAGAAGATGAACATCGAGAACGCGCAGAGGAAGAAGCCCGTGAAGCCCGTCGTCAATCAAAGCGACCTCGGGGCGTCGTCAAAGGCAAAGAGTCTATTGGCCAGTTTCCGCCTGCGCAGCCCATGATGGGAATAGTCCCTGTTCCCATGGAAGGGGGCGGCACAGAACCTCCTCTTCTTGTGTCGAATAAGGGGACTCGTCTTCGCATCAAGCCTCCTGTCCGCCCTGATCCTGTCTTATCGAGCCATGTGGTGCACTCTCAATCATCCCTTTCCCCGATGTTATCTCCTCATGATGAGCAACCTACTCATTATGATCCTGTACGCTTTAGTGCCAATGGTGGCGGACAGCACCTTCATATGATGTCTGTCTCTGGAAATACCCCTCCCCTTGATGCTCAGTCTCCATCCTTACCGCCGCAAATGGGGGGTCCCTCTGCACCTTCCCCGTCCTCCCGAGCCACTGAAGTTCAGCGCCATGCCAAGCCTAAACGTCTGAAGGCCCATACTGTCACAACAAAGAGCTATAGCATTCCAACTGTCCCACGTGATAAACAGGGACGCCCATTACTGCCCCTCACCGTTGGAATCATGACGGTGAACAAACTCGGAGATGTATGCATGCGAGAGCACTTCCACACGGAGCGGTACATCTTCCCTGTTGGATACGAGGTCACACGGTGAGTACATATCTGGATCAAAGGGATGATCTTAATTAATCTCCTTGCAGGAAATATTCTTCGACTGTGGACCCGTCCCAAGACGCTATCTACACATGTTCAATCGTCGACGGCGGGGATGGACCAAAGTTCAGGATCGTCGCATCTGATGTCCCAGATCGTCCTCAGATCGCGGGCACCGCCACAGGCGCATGGTCTACGATTGTAAAGCAAGCAAATACTATTCGCAATCGCCAGCACTCGAATTCTGTCTCAGGCCCCGACTTCTTTGGGCTGGGGCAAAATACAATCAAACACTTGATCCAGGAGCTTCCAAATGCCAATCGCCTGCGCGATTATGTATGGCAGAACTTTGTCGAGGGAGGGTGAGTAATTACTCCTATGGCCACTGTAGTCTTTCGAGTTGCTTGGATGGAAGCGGACCAGCGGGTGCCGCAGGTCGTACCGTTGTTCGTGCTGGCCGCTCTATTTTCTTTCTTGTCTCATCCTTCTTTCTGAATTGTGACACGATATGACACAGACCCTTAGGCGGTAGACACGCGGCCGTCGTCCCTGCACTTCCAGAAGACCAGTCCAATATGGGTGACGGTCACGTTGATGATATTCATTCCTATGCACACCCTCTCCCACATCTACAATCGCAACCTTTCACGACCATCGTTCTTCCCCCACCTCAATCCGCCGACACTCTAAGCATCCATGAGTACCGCCCTCCGCAGAGGGATGTTGAAGACAGGCGTCATTCCCATAGCACCCGTCAGTACGCAAATCCTTCACCGCCAATTGTGCCACTCCCACAGCAACAGCAGTCGCCATATCTCACTGGTGCCAATGCTCCAGCCCCACAGCCCGTACCTGCAACATTTGCAAGCATAATGAATGCTTATCCCACTCCTTCAGCCGCAAGAGAGGATCATTCGTCTCCGGGATCTCGAGATGAGCCCCCTGCTAGCGGTCATTCATTGCGATCTCGTGAGCAATGATCGTCAAAGTGCTACCCACTTCCATTCATGCAAGTGATCTTCATTATATTATACTTTCAATTGTCTTCTTTTTGTTTTTCAGCTCTATATCGATCTCCGACTGTTGCATTGCTGTGGATTTCTATTTCTATTTCTCGGATTTTTACACTACATACTTTTTGGATTGTCTCCAGTGTTTTTTTTTTTGCAGATATTCACTTTCTAATCCGGAAAACAATAAGCATCTCGCTTGTGTGATCGATTTCTGAGATTCCGGTGACAGCCCGCCGCCCATTCCCCAGAGTACCCCGCTTCGTGGACTCCTACCTCTTGGGGATAAGGTGACAGTCTACCTGGGATGACATGAGGCTTGTTCTCATTGACTGGGTGACTGTAGGGCGAGAGTAAACCAAAACGTATGATACAAATGTCGGCTTCCCGACTGCAGGCTCTTCGGGGCTGGGGGTTTGGGGACCGGTCATTTACGAGCCTCTGTGGGGACTCCTGCCGTGCGAGGAATGTGCTGGCAATTGGGGTAGTATGTGAGGCTGACATATAATCGATCTTAGCTTGAAAGGGTTGTCATATATGTATGTAGTTGGAACAGAAAACACGCTGCTGTTGTTCCATTTCTTGATTTGCAGGTGAAGGCAGCCCTGCGGTTTAAGGTTTAAGTTGAACATTAGGCTAAGATCGAAGCGCTCGGATTCAGGGGTCTTGAGCCGTGAGCGCCAAGTAACCCTTCTCCCACCAAACTCACGATGATGCCTGCAACTCGGCTGCGCGTTGCAGTTGTACAGTTTGCTCCGAAGGTCAGTGTCCAGCTCCTTGGGTATGAATAGAACAGTCATAATCGATCGTTATCTACAGCTTGGCCAGGTGCAAGCCAACATTGCGAAGGCGCGAGAGTTATGCAAGGGGTATGCAACCTCACTGTATAGAGGATGACCTCATCTCACGGCATGGTACAATCAGGCTGAAACCGAGATCGCTTGATCTCCTCTGCTTTCCAGAGATGATTTTCTCCGGTGAGCTGATCATTGTGCTTGATCGGCTCCCCGAGATGTCCTGAACGTGTCGCCGCGCGCTTAGGATATCTTTTCCCCGATACAGCTGCCATCACGCCATACCTTGAACACCCAAATACAGGACCCACGTCCATTTTCTGTTCGGAGTTAGCACGGCGTCTTGAGTGCTTTGTGGCCGCTGGGTATCCTGAGAAGCTCGAATCACACGAACACGCCCCTCCGCTGGGCGGCGATAGCTCGTCGTTCCGTCAGCCCCGCATAGCTGCGAACAGTGCTGTCATGTACGGTCCTACAGGGGAGCGCATTGGGGGATATCGCAAGACTAATCTCTTTAAACTTGATCTCCCTTGGGCTGTTCCTGGAACTGGGTTTACGACCATGACGCTACCGCATCCACTAGGCCTCACCACCCTTGCGATTTGCAATGACCTCAATGTCCAGGAGCCTGCAGTGTGGGAGACGCTTGAAGGAGGTCCGTATGAACTCGCGCAGCACTGCATAAGATCGGGCACACGGCTCTTAATACTTTTGAATGCATGGTTACATCCTGATGAAGATGGGGAAGAATCAGACACCGGTGCTGACTCTCGCACGATGCCGAGAAATAATAGAGACACAGATGAGATGGAGCCAAGCTGGGAAGTGATGAATTACTGGGCTGCGCGCTTGCACCCATTGTGGGCCACAGTCGAGAGTGCGGCGAAAAAGAAGGACAAGAAGCTTGGCGAACACAAAGCGCCTGACGAACTACTGGTCGTCATTTGTAATCGTTTTGGAGACGAATGCGGTGAGGCTATCAGCCGATGGCCCCATCATAGCTAAATTGTTTTTGTTCAGGGAATGCATTTGCAGGATCATCTGTTCTCATGTCCCTTCGCAAGGGGACTGGACGACCACGAGTCCTGCATATGATGGGTCAGAGGGAAGAAGGTGTTGGTGTCTGGACTACAAAGATGGGGGTACAGTAGCATGACAATGACGTTTGATATGTATATTGTTACATCCACACGAGTGAGAACGTGATCATGGCGCTCTTCTTTTGCCAAGCTTTCTCCAGCGAGTGCAGATGCTCCTCAGCGACCCTATTATCTCGATCGCCTCTTCTTCGTCCTCATTATGGTGAGCCGGGTCAGTTAACCAAAGGCTTTCTTTGCGCTCCATGAGCTTGATCGCACGCAGCTTCGCCTCTGCTCTCTGTCTATAACCTGACTCGGTTGCGGACATCGCGTGCACTGAGTACTCTGTGTCTTTGGCGATCTCTGCCAGTAGCAGATGTCTATACCAGAGAAAATTATTAGCACGGAACTCGGTAGATACATCGAGTACTACCTGGCTTCTGCGCTGGACGGAGCACTGTTCAGTTTGACCCACAGCCCATGATCATCCGTGTCATCATTCCAGCTAAGAACTTTACATAGCGCCCGCCTAAAGGAATGGAATATACGCTTCCGTGCTGGTTCCTAACGGGCGTCGGAAGTCATTATGGTGCACCATGCAGGATTCCACTTACGGGTATCTTCTTCGAGAAGCTCATTTCCAGTTCGATATCAACTTCGGGAAGGTCTACTTAAGGAGTGGAAAGGTAGATGAGCCCTATGGAACTTCGTATCCGAGGCCTGTGAAACACCTACCATCGTCGACGGAGACGTCGCTGTCTTGTCCAAAGTCCGTAGGTTCTACTTCCAGGACCTCGTCTTCCGGCAGCTCTTCACGAGAAGGTCGCCAATTAGACTCGAGGCTGTCCTCAGCGAACCCAATTTTGTCATCATTGTGATTTTCTTCATGTTTTTCGGTGGTTTGTCGAGCATCCAAAAGCCGCACTTCTTGTTGGGGTTCTTTGAACGGCACCTTAAATGGCGTTTTAAACGGCTTCTTTAAGCTATCGACGGAACTGTGGGGCTTTGTGACTACAATGTATCAGATGAACTCTGGGCGGAACTCGAGCATTGAGATGTGTGCTGCTCACTTAATGCTCGCGGCATTGGTTCTAGTTTCGTTTTCTTCGAGGACGGACCTCCAGGGCCGTCATTGGCCCTCTTCGATCCTCCATTTGCCGTCTGCCCAGCATTACGGTGACTGAGTGGAGGCTTCTGAGGCGCTGAACATGAATTCCTGTCATCATCTTCCTGTTTATCCGCGTCGAAGGACCGCGAATGAGAAAGCGTAGCAACGCGTTCCTCCGAGGAGAGGTTCTGTTTTCTGCGCAAAGTTTTATCAGGGTATTTGCATACCTGGGTGTGCTTTATTACCTGGCGTGCATCGAAGAAGAAATTTGAGAAGACCCACATCACACATGTTGTCGCAGTAGCTCTTGATGACCTGCTTATCGCTAGAATCGATGATTTCACCGAAATACCTGCAGACTGACTGGTGATTGTGGTGATTAGTTCACACAAAGGGAGCTAATGATCTCTATGGAACGTACCACATGTCGGCACATAGTTGCGTTTTCCGCGTACTCAATTAGCTGGAATGTGTTAGCTTTCTGATGATAGCACGGAAAAGTTGCGTACTGCACTGAAACTATCGATAGATCTTTGGCTTGGTTGAGGACCGTACGTATTGCTCGCTACATGCTGTCTCTTAGCATGAGTATCAGAGACCAGCTTGCGGAGACGGTAAGCATCTTCACGAGCTGCAAATTGCGTTAGGGCATTACTGATGTTTGTCAGCGTAGCATCACGATCTTACAGTAATAAAGGACACATTTAGATGGCTGACGGGGAAAAAAAATAAGCACACAAAGGTCGAACGCGAGAGAGACTCACGGAGCCATCGCGACCTGCTCGTCCTGTGTAAAAACCAGTTAAAAATATCATTGGCGGATGAAGATAACTGTACCTGTCTCTTGATAATACCCTGCGCATGATAAATGTACCATGGTTAAAGTTTCTGTTCACAGTAGCCGATGAAAGATACGCACCTTCGAAGCTTTTCGGAAGGTCGTAGTGGATGATATACCTTGTTCACTAGCGTAAGCATCTAACGGCATAAACGCATCTAGTAGAAGAGCTAACCGGACGTCTGCTTTATCAATTCCCATTCCAAAAGCAATTGTTGCGCATACCTTATAATATCAAGTAGGCGTTTTAGAACAGACGACCTGAAGAAAGTGTCTTAAGAATACGCACCACGTCAACACCACCATCACCATTTCCACCTGCCTCCCATTCGCTCAAAGTGTTATCAAGCGTATGAGAACTGAATACCACACATCAAGAACGTCATTTCAGGACTTCCCTCGAGGTCAAACGACGCACCCGATTCCGCGATGATACGGCCGGGCGCTGATTCCCTTTCCCCTCAGAAAGGCAGAAAGCTCATCGCATGTCTTGCGGGCACGACAATATATGATCCCAGAGCTCGGTCGAGCCCGTCGACGGTGTAAGGTCATTACGAAATCGTGAACGGCCGTCATACGAGATAGAGAGTCGAGCGCCGGTGTGTATTTAATCTCGTAGAATAAGTTAGCACGATTGAAGGGATGTACAGCGGTGAATAATCTTTCTTCGGACATCTTGAGGTTGCGTATGATGTCAGTTTGAACGCTATATCCACAGACGTAAATGCCAATTGATGAGGCTGCAAGCAGGAAATAACTGCAGTATGTCGAACATACCTCGGTGTAGCTGTGGCTGTGAGGGCCATGATTGGTACTCCATGGAATCGTTCCCTGAAAGCGCCTAACTTGCGGTATTCTTCACGGAAGTCGTGGCCCCACTCCTGTAGCCATGTTGTGTTTAATCAATCCAGAAGTGAGTAGTGGCGTGATTCTCACAGAAATGCAGTGTGCCTATTAATGAATGCGAGGTCTGAGAGCGGGTAATCCATCCCAGGGATTATCTCTCACCTCGTCTATAACCAATCTGTTGAGCTCGCCCTCGGCATAAACGACCCCAAGGAGACGTGTCATTTCACGCGTGCATAATTTTTCAGGTGTAGCTGCGGGGATTGTAATCATCTCATCGCGTGTGCTCAAGTCAAACAAACTCACTATATAGAATGCGGTTTCGCGGTTTCCCTGATGCGAGGTCCTCGGTGATCTATAAAACGCATCTCAGCAACTAATGGCATAGATTTGGACAGCAATACCTCATTTCGTTCCTTGTTGGGCGTATCTGATGTTAAAGAGACTGCATGAATCCCTTTGCGACGCAGACTCGATACTTCTGCACAACGCGGTCCAGCGTTGCATAGGGAGACGAACAGACACCACACGCACGATTTTTCATCAAGGCTGCATTTGTGGGTCAGTGGATTATGCGAAACTCAATGATACCGTTCTACAGACCCAATAGTGGCGAAACAATGATGGTGATTCCGAACTGCAATAAAATCAGCTCCTGTTAAGTCATAGTTCTGAAAACATACATTATCTGCGACTGCTGGAATTTGGAAGCACAAACTCTGCAGATCATAATGAAACATGTGACTTGATCGTTTGCAAAGCCAAAGCCATACCTTGCCCATTCCTGTCGGTGCTAATACGAAAACGTCCAAGCCTGTGTGGCAGATGATAATGTCAGAGCATATTTTCAATGGAACTGCAGCGTAATTCACCAGATATAGCAGCCTCCACTATTTCCTTTTGCTTCCCTTTGTATCCTTCGTGACCAAAAGCTGACCATAGGTCGTGACTGTGGCTCCAGAGCCAATGATAGGTAACTTACTTTCTGTCAAAATTCTGCACGATCCGTAAGAAACTAATAAAATGATCCAAGGATATAACCAACAAACCTAGCACAGTTTGACGCTTTCTTTGCTTCCTTTGCCGAGGCCATTGGCTGCGGCTCATCATCCTCTGGCACCAGCTTTTGAGGAGCACCATCAGGTATAAGCAATGAGTCTTCTTCGTTATCTGAGATAAGATGAGTTCTATTATGCGCGTTGACCCTCATTCGTACCAAAGTTATGATCAAGATCCATGGGCACACCGTGTAGGCTAAAGAAAGGACGCGGTAACGCGGTCACGTGCATAATATAAGTTTGTCGACTCAAACTTCCTTCTATTGGGTCAACTACCTGAGATTATGCACAACCGAAACCTCACCTAAATCATTCCCCCCGCTTGCCATTCCCAACATAAACGTCCAGTCTGTCTTTGCCAGTTTGAATTTCTTCGATACATGTGCTTTTCACTGATGGTTGTCCATCGCGAAATATCTCGGTCCAAAGAATGCTGTTTGGTCTGTCCTTTATGACTCGGCAATCGTTGGCATCCTGCTCAGTAGTACCCTAAACCTTTGTTATTACTTTGAGGCCGAGCAACGGCAATGATTATACTTTTCCGCTTGATCCTCTAATTGACCGCCACCCCCACAGTATATGATTGACAGCCGATGCCTAGAACTTGGCTGCTAAACGAAGAAAGCTTTTGTGACGCGGCGTGCTTCATAGTAGTCAGGACTCAGCAAGGGGAATAACCTGTGCGCAATCTACCTCATACAAGCAGCTCGCCCTGCTTACTGCGTGTTTAACAGTATATAAAAATATTTATGGCGAATCGATCCGTTCAACCAGTACAGATTGACGAGGTCAATGATATCCGCAACGGCTTGCTTTTGCACAGTTCGATTCACTGCTTCGACTAGTAGCGTGAATGTGAATTACAAGAAGGATCGAGTACATTCCCCAATGGAACTCAAGTTTGTATTACACTCGGAATTTATGTCCGCCAAAAGACTTCCCCATCTTCCTCCGTGCAAGTTGTGGAGTTCCCAGCGTTCCTTTTCGTTCAAGATAGCGTCACACCAGACCATCCAAGAAACCACCACGATGTCCGCAAACGAGAAAACATCTCCCATAATCCACCCACCCCCGCTCTTTTGGTACCACTCATCCACCACACTGAACGCTGCCCATTGTTGCTGTGCCTTATCCTCAGGGGCTATATTACTCCAACGTGTTTCCCCAAACATCTTCAACCGTGTCTCGACGAAGAAAACCCTGCTACTATCATTCTGTATCTCGAGGGTCTGGCCATGAAGAGCCCGGAGGACGATTTTAAGACTGTGTCCATGAATAGGGACTCGAAGGTCTGCAATAGTACGTGTACCCTGCGAGGTATGAGCGGCTTGTCAGGGTATGTTTCATCGAGATACTTGGCAATTGCGTGGGAGTGGGAGACCACTGCACCAGTGTTGGGGTCTTTAATGACTGGCACGGTGTACATCCCCCCTGCCGTAGGCGACACGCCTATTATCTCCATCGTCGCAGCAATATCAAGAAATTCCACCCAGACGATTTCATGTGAAAGGCCTTTGTGGCTAAGACAGAATCTGGCGTGAACTCCTGTGAGTCGGCCGTTAGGTAGCTAATGCAACACGGGCCGCGAGTACCTCGTCTTTGCTGGGTTGGTGCTCATCCCTTTTGGGGAGTTTGCTTGGTATATCGTATAAGATAATTGGTTGCATTACTGGCGATGGGAGTGTGGCTTCCTCCTGCTGGTACTGCTTAGTATTTGTAACTCGCAAGCCTTGTGCCATTACAAAGCTCTGAGCGCTGCTATTGCTAGCAGGTTGCCGTTCCATGTAAAAGCAGGTCGTTACTTTATTCCGACGAGATGCTTTCGTGTCACAAGCGCTAAGCGAGGTGACATTCCTGCTGAACGTCATCCAGCATCTTTGCCCACCTCCCTCCATTCCAAGAGCTGAACCTCGCCCATTCATCCTCCTTCAAGACGCGTTTGAACCAAAGTAGCCGGCAAGCCACGGTGATGTCTGCATACGAGAATGTATCACCCATAACCCACCTTCCACCACATTTTGCGTATAACTCTTCTCCCTTATTAAAACCCTGCTCCAGATATGCCCAATCCCCATCACGTTTCGGACCCTCAGGGGAAAATTCCTCCCAAGAAAGCTGTAACCTTTCTGAGCGCGTCCGACAGAAGAACTCCATGCTCGCGGAGTTCAGGATTTCCGCAGTGCGCACTAATATCAACCTGACGATTGGGTGTGCCTCGTCGAGATATGCAGAGTGAAATACGCGAATGAGCATCTCGGAGCCGTGTGGGAAGATAGGCTTTGCAGGATAGGTTTTATCGAGATATGCCGCGATCTCGAGGGATTCGTCGATTAAAGCGCCAGTGTTTGGGTCATTGAGGACGGGGACGGTGTATATATCCCCGGCAGATCTCTTCTTCGGAGACACGCCAAGATCTTTAAGAACGGTTGCAATGTCTGGGTACTCGACCCAGACTGTTTCGAAAGGTAGTTCCTTGTAGCTTAGGACAAATCTGGTAGAAGAGGTTAGCAGGTCATGTTTACATTCAACGTAGGCATGCTGACCTGGGCTTCGATGTATTTGGGGACCAGTAGGTGTCAGGCAGCCTGGAGGGGATATCATATAGAATGAGTGGTTTCATCGTTGTTCGCGACTTATCCTAGGTCTTGCGGGTTGGAAGGAGGTAAGTAACACTACGGTACACTTTCTGAAGACATTTCCTGTGAAATTGGGGCCATTATATTCGGCTCATATGCTCACGTGAAGACCTCCTGAGCGTTTGAGGCCTCGAAACTGAAAACGGTCAGTGACGCGGCCACGTGCAACCTAGCGCCACAGCTGATGGTTTGAACTCAATGGAACCCATCTTCCAGCGCAATAATGCCTGCGTTGTTCTTGTGCGTTTCTCATTCGAGAGCTGTTCAAAAATGACTTTTGGGCTTTCTCTGCACTCCATCAGCTCGGTTCCGCTCCGCTCTCTGTCGATAACCTGACTCGGTTATGGGCGTATACTCTTAGCAATCTCTGCCAGGAGTAGTTGTCGTGGTCTATACGAGAGAAGATTGTTAGCACGGACTTCGATCGTCGCCTTCCAGACCCGGTGTATCCGCGCCGAAGGGCCGCGAGTCTGAAAGAGCCGCAACACAGTCTCCGAGAGATTTTCTGTTTCGTGCATGGTGCTTTTTGCACACCTAGGGGGCGCTTCATTACATCGTGTGCGGTGCTGAAGAAGGGAAGGAAGGACATACATGTTGTCGTAGTAGCTACCGATGACGTATGGTCACGTGATGATTAACTTTGTCCATGTTTGTGGTGTTCCTTTTCAGGTTACTACAGTGGCAAAATGTGGTTGACTACTCATGACAGAACATAGTAGAGTCTCGGATCCTGCTACACTATCATAGCTACCGCGCTGAGTGCTTCTTCGAGCAATTCGTGAATATCATAATAAGGATCGACCGACGTGGCGTTCCCCAAGGGAGCCCAGATCTGTATTGCACTCGGAATTCACGTCCGCCAAAAGACGTTCCCATCTTCCCCCATGCAAGGCATGGATCTCCTGGCGTTCTTTCTCGTTCAAGATAGCGTCCCACCAAACCACCCAACCACCCACGACAATGTCTGCGAATGAGAAAGTGTCTCCCATGATCCATCTACCCCCGCTCTTTTGGTACCACCCATCCACTACACCAAGGCCCTTCTTTAGTGCTGCCCATTGTTGCTGTGCCATAGCCTCAGGAGCCACATCTCCCCAAGTCGTTTCTTTGAACATCTTCAATCGCGTTTCGATGAAGTACCCTCTGCTACTCTCATTCTGTATCTCGAGACATCTGGCCGCGAGGAGCCTGGAGGACGGTTTCAAGACTGTGTTCAAGAGTAGGGACTCGAATGTTTGTAAGAGTATGTGTGCCCCGCGAGGTATGAGCGGCTTGTCGGGGTATGTCTCATCGAGATACTTGGCAATTGCGTGGGAGTCGGAGACCACTGCACCAGTGTTGGGGTCTTTAATGACTGGCACGGTGTATACTCCCCCTGCCGTTGGAGACGCGCCTATGCTTTTCATTGTTGCAGCGATATCAGGAAACTCCACCCAGGCGACTTCATGTGGAAGGCCTTTATGGCCCAGACAGAATCTGGCGTGAACATGAGCCTGGCATTAGGCAATGCAACGTGTACCCCAAGTACTACGTACCTCGTCTTTGTCGGGTTGGGCGCCCATCTCTTCTTGGGAAGCTTGCTTGGTATGTCGTACAGGATGATGCGCTTCATTGCTGGCTCTGTCGCTATGTGGTTTCAAGCTGCTTAGTATTTATAGCTCGTAAGACTTGGGCCATTACAAAGCTTTCAGCGTTTCCAGTTGCTGGTCCAATCCGCGTGGGTGATTTATTCTAACAAGATGCCACGCTCTAAGCGACGTGACACTCCTGCTGAACCTCATTCAGCACCTTTGCCCACTCTCTTCATGCCAAGAGCTGACCCTCGCCTATTCATCTTCCTTCAAGACCCACTTGAACCAAAATAGCCAGCAAGTAATGTCCGCGTACGAGAACGTATCTCTCATAACCCAGCTTCCACTGCACTTTGCGTTTAATTCTTCTCCCCCGTTAAAATACTGCTCCAGATATGCCCAATCTCCATCACGTTTCGGACCTCAAGGGAAAACTCCTCCCAAGGAAGTTGAAACCTTTCTGATTGCGTCCGGCGGAAGAACTCCGCGCTCACTGGGTTCAAGATTTTCACAGTGCGCACGTATATCAACCTGACGGCTGGGTGTGCGTCGTCGATATATGCGGAGTCGAATACGCGAATGTCTCAGACCTATACGGGAAGATGGGCTTTGCAGGGTAGGCTTTATCGAGATATACTGTAATCTCGAGGGAATCGTAGACTAAGGCACCGGTGTTGGGGTCATGGAGGATGGGTAGAGTGTACGCGTCCGACCTGTCAAAACCCTTCTTGTGAGATGCTCCAAGATCCTTAAGAACGGTCGCAATATCTGGGAACTCGACTCAGACAGTTTCGAAATGTAGCTCAGAACGAACCTGGCGGAAGAGGTTAGCAGGTCTATGAAATATTAGTGCTAACTTAGCAAGATTCCCCCGTATGACCCACCAGAGCTGGTAACCCCTATGCATTTACCTTAAACAGCAAGCCAACCCTCGACGCGTGCATCACCACACTTTCAGCAACCCATTTGTAGTTTCCGGCTTTAGCACAGTTGGCGATCAGTGACCATACACGCTGGTACTCTGAGTTCCAGAATGCGAGCATATGCCGTGCGACCTTGATCGTTTCAATGTACACACCTTGAAGTCAGGTGAGCTCTAGCGCTCTACCGGCTGGTTTAAGATGTCGATGAGATTGGATCGTATGAGTTTCAACGTTTAAACTGTACAGACCCTTCTTCGGACTCATACAATTTCAAGCCAACCAGACATTTACTAAGTAGTTTACAGGAACTCACGCGCCACCCTGAAGCGATGCACGTCCTAGTCTACTTTCGGCGAGCGCGTGGAGACGCGACACTTCTGACGGGGGGGTCTGTGCAAGTAATGATAGGCAACTAGGCCAATCCAGGGCCAATATGTAGCCAGAACGAGCTAGAGTCTCTGGTCTGCGAAAGCGGTGCATCGGGATCATTGCAGGGAATCAATACAAAGTACAGGATCCAGGGATGGAGCTAGACGTACTATGAGAATGTACATCAATTAGGTTGGTTTAAGGGCAAAGTAAAATGAAACGGGAAGAATTACCAGAAACAATGCATGTACGCAAGCCAAGCCTACGTAAAAGCCCAGCCGACATTTTCGCCCTAAGTATCATCATAGAAGTGCCCACAAGGAAAACAGATCTTGTCCAGGAACTTGTTAAAGGCGCCTTCAATGTTCGAGTCCATATGGGAGAAATCATTTGTGTGATAGGTGGTAAGACCTCCAGAAGCCTGCGAGGATTGACCTCTATATCCAGCCATAGAATGAGGCGATAACCCTATCTGTGCTTGCGAAGACGCATGCGCGAGTGCAGGATCGCCATGTACAGATGTACCTGCTTGCGACGAGTCACTTGCATGTGCTGCGGTAAGAGATGCGCCGGTTGTCAGAGCCAGTGATTTTGTCTTATCTTTGTGTTTGTGTGCGACATATCTCTGTCGTTTCCACCTTTAGTAAGAACAAAATGGTTAACACGATGAAAACTGAAGCTTGCCTTGAACCCACGAGCAGCATAGACCTCAACGACCTCGGGATTCATTGCAGCCTCTTTGATCACCTTTCCTCGAGCACGAAATAGCACCTTCCACAAGGCACGAGTTTGACTGGTGTCGAACTCGGGAGAAGCAGGACCATCATGAGGAGTCTCTGCATTGGCAAGAGGTTCTTCTTGTTGCCTGCCCTTATCATTGTCTTGTTTGGCGGGCGTAATATGTGCGGAACACTGACAACCCATCATGTTGAGGTGCCAGTGCAGGCTAGACAGGACTTACATCGAGTGACTCGACATCCACGTTGTGTCCCTCGTCTCCCCCTTCAGCTCTGACTTTCCCTATTCCTTGCGGTTCTGGTTCGGTTGGTTCGCTGTTTGCAGGTGTCTGTAAGGGAGAGTTGGATGCATGACGCGCAAAGAAACCGCGCTTGAGGTGTGTTTTTAATGGGATGGACTTATTTGCCGGAAAGCGGAATAACGGGGACACGAAGGATAAGTTCCACAAGCGGCGTTTGTGGGAGGTATCACACGATGGCAAAGGGAGAGAGGAATGGGAAGACTACGGGTAATGCCAGTGATCATCAGTGCCAATGCCATTACATGATAAAATACAAGTCTTACTTGGAAGAAGTTACTATATGGATTTTCGCACCCCTCATCAGCGACATCATTTACCGCCGACCTTGTAGCATCGACCTATAATAGTTTCTGTGAACAGGGCGATGAGCGAATGTAAGAGTACTGACGTCAAGGTATGATAGGGATGGGGACTCGGTTTCGTCTTGTGCATTAGCGCCCCGCTGTTTGGTCATGGAAGTGAGTGCAAGCTTAGGAACAATGTCATCAACAATCCAGAGAGTGATGTTGTTGTTGTTTCCGCATGCTAGGTACCGCCCATTGGGAGAGAAAGACACAAAGTAATGCCATGTGTCACCACCCTGGCAGAATGGGCGACCGAGTGGTTCATAGGACTCTGTGTCCCATAGCTGCGCAACACCTTCTCCCACGCACGCTAGTACATCGTGTTTATGTTTGGGCGAAAGTGCGACCGAATACAATAAACTGTCGTGCTTGAAACGATGGAGGAGGGTGCCTGAGACACTGTCGAAAACACGTGCAAATTCGTCGGAGGCAGAGTACAGTTTGCTGCTGTCCGACGACCACACAACTGATGTCACAATGTTTCCCAGATCTTCGATCGGCCTGATAAGAAGCTTGCCGGTGTTGCTGTCCCAGATGCAAATGGTTTTGTCCCCGCCTGATGCAATTCTGTCCCCTGAAGGCGAATATGCAAGACTCCTCACCCAGCTCTGATCCGTCTCTATTGGACCCACCACAACTTCTCCGCTTTTTGCCTTTCGAATCAGGATTGTTCCATCTTCGCATCCACTGGCAAGATGACTTCCCCCGGGAGACCACGATAGCGATCGTACCGCTTTGCCATGACCCATCCACGTTCTTTTGATCGTCTTTCTGTCCGTGTTCCATTGCTGAACGCTTCCACCTTCCCTCCCGCATGCTATCTTCCTTCCATCCGGTGAAAGCGCTAGTGCCCGTATGCTTCCACCCACGCCTTTCCATGCCTCCCCAACAAGAAGTCCCGTATCGCAGTCCCATTTGCGCATCGTGCAGTCCAACGAACCACTCACAATATGGACGTTGTCCAAGAAGACGAAGCTGTAAATATTACCCCAATGGCCCTCAAATCTGTGTTTTGGAGTTGGTCTTGTGGATATTTCTGGGAGTGGAACGTTTGGGAGAGTTGATTGTGCATGAGATCCAGAAGCCATGACTCGTTACGGTGGGTTGTCTCGCGTATTAACCTGGCTCAGACATCGTTCATTGTCAAGAATGATGTTAACTAGGACTCACTGGTGACTGGTTGGCCTGCTAGTCTCCCGTTTAGTGTCAAGCCAACAAGGACGGGCAAGCTTTGTACTATGTATGGCATGCATGGATTCCACAAAGGCATCGCTAGTTCTTATCCGTATGGAAAGCCGGACAGCGGTTTCTATGTAGCTGCCAGTCTAATGCACGTGGATACTTTATCCCAACAAGATGCCACGCTCTAAGCGACGTGACACTCCTGCTGAACCTCATCCAGCACCTTTGCCCACCTCTCTCCGTTCCAAGAGCTGACCCTGGCCCATTCATCTTCCTTCAAGGCGCGCTTGAACCAAAATAGCCGGCAAGCCACGATAATGTCCGCATATGAGAACGTATCTCCCATAACCCACCTTCCACTACACTTTGCGCGTAACTCTTCTCCCTTGTTAAAACACTGCTCCAGATATGCCCAATCTCCATCACGTTTCGGATCCTCAGGGGAAAACTCTTTCCAAGGAAGCTGAAATCTTTCCGATCGCGTCCGGCAGAAGAACTCTGCGCTCACTGGGTTCAATATTTCCGCAGTGCGCACGTACATCAACCTGACGGCCGGGTGTGCGTCATCGAGATATGCAGAGTCGAATACGCGAATGAGCACCTCGGACCCATACGGGAAGATGGGCTTTGCGGGGTAGGCTTTCTCGAGATATACTGCAATCTCGAGGGAATCATCGACTAAGGCACTGGTATTGGGGTCATGGAGGACGGGTAGAGTGTACACGTCCGACCCGTCAAATCCCTTCTTGGGAGATGCTCCAAGATCCTTAAGAACTGTCGCAATATCTGGGAA
>MU837095.1:40382-51936 GCA_029603245.1 Rhizopogon salebrosus TDB-379
CTTGACAACTGAAAGAACCAGAACTGACCCAGTACTTTGGAGCCCATGGAGCTCTTTGGAGCGCGACCAGTACCTGCGTCCTGACCCTGACCCTGGCCAAAGCCAGAATCGTCATACTCGTCATTGTCGCGCTCATACCCGCGGCTACGGCCTTGGCCGCCGAGGGTCTGGCCATACGAGCTGGTGTCTCGTTCACCACCCATTGGGCCACCGGGGACGTTGATGTTTTCAGTGTCCTGGGTGTCCTGGAAACCACGGTTTCCAGGTAATCCGGGAGAAGAGTTGTCGCCGCCTTCAAAGGTCTGACGACCTTCTCTGCGGCCCTGGCTTCCTGCGTAGCCACCAGCCTGCCCGAAACCGCTGCCTCCGTGAGCCCCAGAACGTGTGGAGTCTCCTCCGGCATCAATGTCTTGAGTTTGACCAGACGGGTCGTAGTTCGAATCGTCGTCGTAGTTCCCTGATAATTACAACGATGATCAGTACGAATATTTCGAAAGCAATTCTGTAACCACATACGACGTGAAGCTTGGGTTTGATCGTATGACATTTTCGGTTGTTTTCTGTTGTAGTGAAAGTGAGAGAACGGACGGTTCTGGGAGTTGTTTATATGCAACAAATTGACGATGATGTAGTGATGACGATTGTTGATCCTGGTGATTGCTGAGGAGTAAATCCTGTGATATCGGAGCATGGAGTCGGCAGCACTATTCCTAGCCTTCTCGATGACGAGACCTGTTCCACCAACATCGATATGTCGTAGCGTATTGACACAAATTGACACCACAAAGGCATGACCGAAGCCCCTAATTTAAACCATCACGTCACGATAGGTCACGATATGTCATTGTCCCACGCTCCCCATTCTGGAATCTACATCGTTCTGAACTTCTCGTCATCTTGGCTCGAAAAATTCGTTCGAAGTACCCGAGTACTACGTCCTGCTGATTTTTGATCGTTATGTAGAGGAAGGCGAATAACTGGGGGTGCTTGCTCATCCGACCATTCGCTACTTTACAAATAATTATGATTAGCAACACTCTACCTCGTAGTAACAAGAGTCATGTTATGTAGTACAATATGATCAGCATGCTAATGTCAGTAATCTGGTCTGTTTCCTATGCACTCTCCACCAACGCCGGATCAAAATACACCCTCCGCACCCACCTCCTCCGCCTTGTCATTCCAGACGCCTTCCACGATTCAAGCGGCGCACGGCGCGGATCAGCCCAAACATCATTCGTGTACACCCACCCGTCTGTTCGCGGTGGTGTCATTCATTAGAAAGAGTGAATTGAACGTGAGATGGCACTCACTCTCATCCGACCCACAGACAGGATCCCCACTCTTACTCGCAGCGCAAACCCAGCTTCCCACTGCGTCTGGCCTCCATCCTTCTGTCTCCACAAATGCCCAGCCTGGTGCGAGCGAGAATGTGAGGTTGCTGCTGGGGGAGCAGGGAGTTAGTGAGGGCGTTCAAGACGTATGGAGCGTGATAGAACGTAAGAGTTTAATGAAGAATAAGGACGCAACGGTCAAAGAACAAACGAGCCGCGCCGCATCGCATCGCACCTATAGTAGAGCGGCACATGTGAGGAACGGGAAGAAGTTTCCACTTGGAGGCACTTTGAAAACGCGCGAGAAGATGAGACAATCTGGCGATCTGCATCTCGAGCTCCAAAGGCCGAAAAGGCCGCGCGGCGTCACAAGCAAAAAAATAACTTCGCAAGTAACAAGACAGAGGGCGACCGATACCCGACACCGACCAAGCGATAGAGAGACACACGCAAACACCAGTCCAACAAAGACAACGCACCTCACTTCGCCACCCACTCCACTCCATCCGTCTCTTCCTCTCGTCCAGGGTGCACGATCAGAAGGTCTCAGATGCGTTTTGCTCCATGTTCCAGATCCTGCGGAAGCTACCCCAGACCCACGATCCAGACACTCGCCCTCACCATCTCCTGCATCACCAAGATCATCCTGCACTTGCAGTGAGGAAGAAGAAGCAGGCCCAGGTCCCGGAGCCCACCTCTCATTCTCCCACAGCTCCACCTCCCGCATCTCAGCACCCCAGTGCCTATCATCGAGCCTATCATTGTCTATCCAGCGCCGGAGCTTCATCTTCATCTTCAGGAAGGTATATTTAACATATGGGAGTCCTGTCAACGTGTTGCCTCCTTTTGTCGCGCTCCGATTCATACTAGGGTTACCTTTGAGTAAAGGTATGATCCAACCTTGGGTGAATGGATGCGTCCATATGAAGGGTGATACACCCAGGATGAAGAATAGAGGGCGAAGTGGGATCAAGGGCAGGATTGGTAGTAGGAGGAGGGAAGAGAGGAGCGTGAGCGTAAGGAGGAGGGAGGTGTGTGTCGATCGGTGGGTGATATGGGGAGTGAGGGGTAAGACGAGGTCGTAGGCATCACATCTAAGTGATGAGAGGGTTGTTAGAGAGCTGGATAAACGAATGCATGAATGGTAAAAGACTTACAACGCGCCCATGAGATTTTGAATTGCTTGTAGGTTCGCTTGCCAGTCCACGCTACCCTCTGAAGGAGGTGGTGCGATTGGTGCTGGTGGGTTCTTCGTTGATGTTGATGACGATGGGGAAGTGGTAGGATAGGTCGAGAACATTATAGCTGCCAGTATAGCGTGCGGGAGAAGGAGTACTAGGCGAGGGAAGTAACCTGAAATAGACTCAGAATGAAACAATAAAACTTTATAAAGGAAGCACGCACACAAGAACGCGTAGGCAGAGATCCAGACGGCAGTCACTTTCCACCCCCGTCTCCACATGAGCACCTCCTCAACGCGATCCTGTAGCCAAAACACGGGACCTACTCTAGCTATAAACCTGCTGAAATTGACGGTAGTGATTTGGATGCTGAGCGGGTCCCTTGTGCTGAGGAGGGTGGTGCTGGATTTGCGAGGGGTAGCGTAAGTAGGAATAGAGGTGGGCAGAGAGGTGCTAAGGAGGAGGGTGGAGAGAGACTTTGTTGGGCTGAAGGTGGTGCTGGCTGTAGGAAGAGCATCAGGGGAAGGAGACGGTGATGGAAAGGGTGTGCTGATTTTGGTGAATGGACGGACGGGGTTGGAGGTCGGGGACGATTGAAGACGAATGACGTCCGGCGGGATGTCTACATAGTCGAACGTTGACATTGTCGACCTAGGCGAGCGAACGTGCGGTGGTGAAAGAACCAATAATCACGTGAATGCGTTCCAACTTGGAGCTAGTTCTGCCACGACTGGTTTTTCGAGTCAGATATAAGTCTCGCAGTCGCGGCACTCATTAGTCATCTTGGTTATTGACATTGCCAGAATTCGCTCAGATTCACATCGAAGACTCATGCGCGCGACAACAGCGGAGATATGATGTTCTCTTCGTGATGCGATCCTCGACCGACTACATTAGGTTCTGGGCAGAATTAACCCCCGTCACAAGGTAAGTTACTGGCAGCGGCCCGCGGACGCCTTATTGGCAAAATTCGCTCAGATCCACATACGCGCCGCGCCGCGGCAACAGCGGAGATATAATGTTCTCTTCGTGATGCGATCCCCGACCGACTACATTACATAGACCTACGTCGTGCACCGTCCTCTTTCTGTCGTCTAGGTCACTTTTCTATACAGCGTCATTCTCAAACGCAACATATCAATAACGTTGCGGTTGTCCATCTTGCCAAACATCAGATTGATCACTTCGTCTGTCGCTGTAACTCGTGGCTCGTGCGCGTGAGTACCTGATGCAGTTGGTGTATCGTACGTGATGTTGACATTCTTGACTTACAGTCGAACGTAGTGGTAGTATTTACAAAACGATCCGAACCGAGTCCCGCAACCCGCTTGGCATCATCCGGCGATACCGCTGAGATATTTACTTCAAGCGACTTCCCGTTGTGTAGTTATGAAACTCTTCGGTGACGAGAGTTCCAAACATTATACAGGAGAAAGTTCGAAGTGAGTGTGCAACATCTTGTCATCCGATCTGGATCTGGATTGTTTCAATATCTACACTCTCGTTTGAGGGGCTGTCATAAATACGATTATCGCAGCCTCGTGAACGTGATTGTGAAATGATGAACTTCAAACAGTACCCTGATAGAACATGGGTAAGCACCCAGGGTTTTGGCGTTGTCGAATGTCGACGTAGTACGTAACCACGCACCGCGGAGTTCACATGCTCGTAGTCTTACAAGTTCAACTCACTTTTGCCCAACGTCGTCGCCGCCTCAGAACCGTAGTTTTCAACACGGACCACCCCTTATTTATATGTTCGCAGCCAAACTCGTGCATGCGCAAGGAATATTTCTCTTATTACTACTTACTGGTAACGTGGACACGGAAATATCACCAGTCTGGTGCCGGAACCTACACTATCTCCCTCTTTATGCTGCACCTCTTGTGGAGCAAACGGGGTGTATTGATATATTCACATAGTCATTAGCGACGTGAAGTACTTACATGGGGTTGCCGTCGAGTCCTGGTGGCCAACGGTGAACTAAGCTTTAATCGCCAGTTTGATAAGGGTTTTGGAAGTCGTAGAGGTTTGAACGACTTGACTCACTGACGAGACAAGTACCGCATAAACAAGTACAGGTAGAACTAATCATACAATATGGAATATAACTATCATTGCGGCGCGTCTGTAGGCGGCCTGACATGTAAAATAACCCGAGGCAGCTTCTTCGCAGCGACTCGGGGAGGGCTCACTGTCTCACTGTCAGACGCAGACACAGAAGCAGACGAACCACTGGACACAGCATACGTATGTGTGCCCTTGCCGGGTTTACGAGCTACCTCCGGTGTGCTGCTGCCACTCGAAGGCTTCTTGCGGTCGCGTAGGGTCATTGATGTTGGGGGAACCCAGTGCCGTGATTGTTGTAGTTGAGTCCGGTTGACGTCAAGGTGGAGCAGGAGCTCTGAGGTACGCGCAAGCCATGCTTCTGCAAGGGGGTCCCCAAGCGAGGGGCGCCCAGATTTACGGGACTTGGTGGCTTTCTCGAGCTAGAATAATTCTCAGAAGGCAACACAGAAAGGTGGATTGCAAGGTTGAATACCTTGACAAGGTTTTCCACGTTCCACCAGCTCTCATCTACTCGTATAGTGTCCCCCATAAGTCCACATAGATGTGCCATTGACCCGCTGCTCAGTGCACGATCGCTGTACCCGCCTTCTAGCACGCTCACAACGCGCCCATGAGCGTAAGTATTGGCAAAAGCACACGTGTCCGTAGTGAATCGATGATAGAAACTCGTAGGGACCTTTCTGTTATGCCGAGACATGCTTGGATACTCATGTTCGCAAGCATCAAAGCCACAACTGTTTCGCCGTCGGTGGGTGGATTGGGCACGAAATATAATAAACGTACCTAATAAATACCATGACGTCATCTCCTGGTCCGCCAGTACTATCTAGGAACTCTGCTGCTTTCCTTAGCAGCGCGGAATATCGTTCTTTGTAGAGGATATCCCAAAAATATGGTTCGGAGTCGTAAGTTTGCAGATGAATATTCTCGATGTGTTGTCCATGCGGTCCGTGTATTGATGTTGACGCGGCTTGAACCAAAGACATCTTACCGTCCTATAGGCTGTTAATTCCTTTACGATGAGCGAATCGTAGAAGTGCTACTTACCTCGCATGGAAAAGAGAGGACGTCGTGTATTGAACCATAGAATATCTGCGGACCGTGTTTGGAGGGCGGTGAGTTGGATTCCGAAGGCGAGTATTCGGATTCGAGCGTCTGTCGGTATGTCTCCTCATTTATTTGCCATATTATTGACTGTGTGCCATTCCCTGCGCAAAGTATTCAGGTAGGATGACCTTGATGGACGTCCATAAACTTACCATGGTGCAAATCAATATCCAGTATGACGACTCGTTGAATCCCATGCATGAGGTGAGCTACGAAAAGGATGAATAAAATTCCATGAACTGGGTAGACGAAGCAGACCATGGGCTGCACCAATTGCTACATTATTAACAAAACAAAATCCTGAAGGGGTGTCTTCCCCGCAATGATGGCCTGGCGGTCTCACCGCTACAAATGCTCGTTGCGGTTGGGGTGGGGTAGTGGCTGCACCAGTGCGAGTAGACACGATTACTGAGTCTACCGCTTGGCACACAGCGCCAATAGCACCTTGGATAGCATCGATGGAGGTGGGACATACTGTAAGCATGCGGAACATAAGTATACGTGGATGAGTTCAAGCCAGGCCCCAATTAGAAACGCACAATACAAGTCGAGTGGTGGCATTCCCTCCGGAATTTCAGATCCCTTCTTATTGATGTTCTCTTCGCTATCTCGAGCCCACGACTTCAGGTTCTGGAGATAAACATCCCCATCTATATCTCCATGAACATATTTCACGGCCTGATGGTCCAAGAGATCGACGGTGGCAGTACTCCTTATGACAGAAACATTGCGGGCTCGAATGAGCCCAGAATCTGTTTTGGCAATGTTCATCTTTCCAAGGGCAGCCGCCAATTCATCCTCTACAGAAACATTCACATCTGAGTGCTTCAAGGAACCTTCGGCCTCCTCAATGCGCGCTATGGCAGCCGCGAGCCCAACTTTGACAGCGTGTAAACGTTCCGGACGTTCGACGATGCTGGAGGTATCCCGTGAGCGGATGAAGCGGTGCATCAGACAGTCATCTTGGAGGTATATTCCGACATGCGTTGCAGCTTTTGATGATAACGATGGGTGTGCCTCTGAGGCCTGAGCCATAGGTAGTGGAGCACCAATTCTCAGTGAGTCAACTTCTGACCCAGCCCCTTTTTTGATTGCTGAGTCGGCTCCTTGAGTGCTCATGCTGTTGGCGTGGTTGTGGAGTAGTAAGTTGTTACATTAATGGCCATAGTACATAGGCTCCTGAAGCGCGTTGTTTATCCTTGTTTGCACACCTCATTACTCACTTCGAAGTTCGTTCGGTAACACAATTTCTCAATTTCTATCAAACTGGTCAAAGTCGACCTCTATGGGTTCTGAAGTATGTATCGCAGGGGAAGTGCTCTTGCAGGGAAAGCTCTCAAGAGCACTTTTCCTTCGGAAAATACCTGGCTGGCGAGTGTAATAGGTTACACTTACCTCAAATTCCCCAACCCTTTGTTAAAGTTACCAGACCGTCTGACTCAAGTGCGATGAGGTGAGCTTTGACTTAGACTTTTGCTGAGAGCATACCTTCACAATCTCTGGAGAGGTATCACACGTCATCTTCGTCGGATCCCCTGGGATAGACGTGATATTCTTCCCTCAACCACGTATTAGCAACTCCCAGAGGACGCGATTTTCGTTGGTGTCGAACTCGGCGGGGGCAGAAAGGGAATATCATAAGTAGGCGGAGGGTTTCTGCACCGGGGCGCCGGTAAGAGGTTCTCCTCCTTGCTTGCTTCCATTCTATGCGTGCGAAGGAGAGTCGGAGAGAGCACGATGTGCAAAGAAACAACGCTTAAGGTGTTCTTGTACTCCTGGAACAGGCCTTTGGACAAGACGTGCTTTCCTTGTGGATACTACTATGAAGATGCTTAGGGCGAGATCATACGTGAGATGCATTCTTCATACCAGCGGAAGCATAAGGCAAAGTTACCAGCTCTGGTGACTGGCCCTCCTACCGCAGCACACGCAAGTGTTACAGGTAGGGTCAGCCTCGCATGGTGGTCTTCTTCGTCCCCTCGTTATTCCGCTCTCTAGGAAACGAGTGCATCTCATTCAAAGAACGCGTAAGGCGTAGTCTCTTCGTACACCGTGCTCTCTTAAACTCTCCTTCACATGCGCCTGCGAATGGCGACCCAACTGAACCAAAGCCACAAGAGGACATTAGACTCGGAGTTGACGACGAGGAACGCGACAAGGATGAGTTATTTCATGTAAGCCCTGTCTCGACTTTTCCGCATTGGCTCTTCGAGACACACAGACCTCCCCGGCTGCTCATCCCCCGCCGAGTTTGGCGTTGATCAAAATTGCATCATCTGGAAGCTGCTAATCCATGCTCGAGGAAAAGATACCAGAATGGCCCCAGCGATGATGAAACAAGGTCCCTCTCCCGAGGTCGTCGATGTATACGCTGCGTGTAGGCTTCAGTTTCATCTTGTTCCCACTTTCGTTCTCACTAGAGACAATAACAACAGAGATTTATCGCATACACGCGGAAACATAAGTTGACGTAACCGGTCTCGATGGCACTCCTACTGCGAAACTCGCAGACGAGTTCGTCTTCACACGACGATCATGCATACACGCATACAATCATCGCAAGGGATGTCCGAACAGGCAAGGCCATCGTCATAATGTCTAGCTCTACATGGAAGTCGATCCTCTCAAGCCACCGGAGGTCTCACTACCGATTGCACTGATGATGATTCATATTCGGACTCGAGTATCGGGTCCCTGGAACAAGTTCCTTGACAATAAAATGTTTTCCTTGTGGACACTACTACGAGGATGCTTGGCATCTGCTGAAACTGCATGTGGGTGTATATGTGCATTCGTTTTATCATGTAGTCCGAACATTTTCATTTATTAAATTTACCTGCGCATGCAATACAATGCATTGTTTTGAAGGTTTCATCGTCCCAACAATCGAGAGTTTCTGTACTGGTGAGACTTCAAACTACATGCTAATAGTGTTGTACAAGAACACCAATCGAAAGCCAGACATGATTCCAAACGACTCACGTAGCGAAGGACAAGATTGTCAGTCAAAATTTGGTTCAGAGGGTGTTCGTTGTTCCTAATTCTCAAACGCATCTCGAATAAGATTCGCGACATCACTCCAGTCCCGAGTGACGTCCTGGATAAGTGCTGCCAAGGATTGCATCTGTTACTAAATTCTAAATGCCAGATGCGTTGGAGCAAGCAGCAGCGCAAACGACGTAGGCAGAGAGTGTTGTGTAAATAGCGGTCTGGGATGCCCGTGCAAAGCGCTGGGTATCCCTTCCGCGTTTCAAGTGAGAGATGGCAAGTCTGGGTTCAGGGTGAACATATGCCAGAGGGGGGACAATGCTTGCAGGTAATAAGCATTCCACGTCTCCTGTACTCGCGGTCATGATAATTTAATGCGCTCAATCGAGAATACAAAATTCACCTCGCGTGCTGACCCCGCAGCCGGTCCCTTGCACGTCGCCGGTCCCCCTCTCTTTCCTGCACATCGTATCACACAGTCACACCTTTGAATCGTGCCTGGTCGACTGACCTCTAGCGAGTACTGCAAGGTAGATCTTTTCCTTTCTGGTGGGGAAAGAGACCTAAAGCGCGTGGAGAATGACGAGAGGTAGGAGTCCAGCTTGCAGTGCTTGGAGTCGAAGTGAAAATAATGTAGTATCCTCTGAAGTGCACGATGAATCAGCACCAGAATGGACGTTGAGTCTGCTAGGCTATCTGACCTATAACACGGTGCACCCTGCGTGATTGGAATCGGATGAACGATCGTGCGTGAAGAAAAGAGGGTCGTAGTGTGCATCATGGTTATTAGCATGTAGGCAAGAGAAGCTGTATAAGGGTGTAACCAGTGCATAAGATGTAGCGCTGCCTCGTGTAATCCTGTACCATGATGGTGCTAGAGTACATACACAACTTCGACTTCACTGGCTTAACGCTAAACGATAGATTAGTAGACAAACCGGTAAGTACTGGTCAACCGCTTTCCCTCATTCTTGATTATGAATGGGGTCTGAGCCAGATCAATACGCAAGACGAGTCACCGTAACGAACCATGGATTCTGGATCTCATGCACAATCAACCCTCCCAAACGCTCCACCTCCAGCAATATCCTCAAGTCCAACTCCAAAACATGAATTTGATGGCCATCAAGATGCTATTTGGAGCTTCATCTTCTTGCACGACAACATCCATATTGTGAGTGGTTCATTGGACGGCACGCTGCGCAAGTGGAACTACGATACGGGACTTCTTGTTGGAGAGCCATGGAAGGGTGAGGGTGGAGGCATATGGGCACTAGCGCTTTCACCGGACGGAGGGACGATAGCATGCGGGAGGCAAGATGGATGCGTTCAGCGATGGAACACGGACGGAAAGATGATCGAACAGGTTTGGATGGATCACGGCAAAGCGGTACGATCGCTGTCGTGGTCTCCCGGGGGAAGTCGCCTTGCTAGTGGATGCGAAGATGATGGAACAATCCTAATTCGAAATGCAGAAAGCAGAGTAGTTGCGGCAATAAAGACGAATCAGCGCTGGGTGACGAGCCTTGCATTTTCGCCTTCAGGGGACAGAATTGCATCAGGCGAGGACAACATTTGCATCTGGGACAGCAACACGGGCAAGCTTCTTGTCGGGCCAATCGAAGATCTGGGGAACAGTGTGACATCAGTCGTGTGGTCGTCGGACGGCAGCAAACTGTACTCCGCCTCTGACAGTTTCGCACGTGTTTTCGACAGTGTCTCAGGCACCCTCCTCCCTCAGTTCAAGCACGACAGTTTACTGTATTCGGTCGCACTTTCACCCAAACACAATGTCCTAGCGTGCACGGGTAGTAAAGGTGTTGCACAGCTATGGGACACGGAGTCCTATGAACCACTCGGTCACCCATTCCACCAGGGCGGTGACACATGGCATTACTTTGCGTCTTTCTCTCTTAATGGGCGGTACTTGGCATGTGGTGGAAACGACAACAAAGTCACTCTCTGGATTGTCGATGACATTTCCCCTCAGCTTGCACCCGAATCCCTATCATCATCACACCTCGAGGTCGGTACTCTTAGATTCACTCATCGCCCTGCTCACAGGACTATTATAGGTCGATGCTACAAAGTTGGCGGTTAATGAAGGGTGCGATGATCCATATAGTAACGACTTTTTCCAAGTAAGACTTGTGTTCTATCATGTAAGGGCACTGGCATTGACGATCACTACTCGTAGTCTTCCCATACCCCTCTTTCTTCGATGTCATCGTGTGATCCCTCCCACAAACGCCGCTTATGGAACGTATTCTTCGTGCCCTCGTCATTCCGTTCTCTGGCAAACAAGTCCATTTCATTAAAAGCATACCTCAAGCGCGGTTTCTTTGCACGTCATGCATCTAACTCTCCCTTACAAGCGCCTGGAAACAGCGAGCCAACCGAACCGGAATCGCAAGGGAAAGGGGAAGTTGGGGCTAAAGGAGGAGGCGAGGAATACAACGTGGACGTTGAGGTAAGCCCTGTCTAGCCTGCACTGGCGCCTCAACGTGATGGGTTGTCAGTGTTCCGCACATGTTACGCCCGCCAAACAGAACAATGATAAGCGCAAACAACAACAAGAACTTCTTGCCGATATGGAGGATCCTTCTTTTCCCGCCAAATTTGACAACAACGGAAATCGCGCCCTCTGGAAGTTCCTAATGCGTGCCCGAGGGGAACGTACTAACAAAGGTCCAGCGAAGATGAAACATGATCCCTCTCCTGAAGTCGTTGAGGTATATGCTGCGCGTGGGTTCCGGGTAAGCTTCACCTCATCGTGTTCATAGCTTTATTCTTACTAGGGATGGAAATAACAGAGATATGTCGCATACGGAGGGAAGCGTAAGGCAAAGTCACCAGCTTTGGTGACCGGCCCTC
>MU837095.1:51988-133433 GCA_029603245.1 Rhizopogon salebrosus TDB-379
CAGAGATATGTCGCATACGGAGGGAAGCGTAAGGCAAAGTCACCAGCTTTGGTGACCGGCCCTCCTACCACAGCAGACCCGTCACACGCAAGCGACCCATCACATGCAGGGTCGGCTTCGCATGCTGGATATGGATGGCAATCCTCGCAAGTCGCTGGAGGTCTCGCCACCTATTGTGATGCCTCGGACTCGGACTCGAGCATACTACAAGGCCGCTGGAATGAGTTCCTCGACAAGATATGTTTTCCATGTGGACACTACTACGAGGAGAGTACTTAGCATGAGGATCTCTGCCGGATTTCTATGCGTGCTTAGCTTGTGCGTTCTTGGGTTTCTCTTCTTAGGTCCACGTTTTCATATATACTTCCGCTCGTTATCCAACTCATTGCTTTCATTGTGTTATTTACCCCCTGCATGTTCCACTCCTTAGCTGGATGGATGATTTGTATTGGTTTTATTCAGTCCAACAATCCCCCCGGACAGAACGGCGGCAAAAGCAAACAACGAGGACCCCTTTCCAACGCGGCGGCCGCTCCGCCTGACGATCGCTCTTCCTTCGCCAAGTTCGAATAATGAAAATCATACCATCTGGAAGTTATTAATGCGTGCTCGAGGGGATGGCACCAAAGAGTCTCCAGCAAATATTGCACAAGATCCCTCTCCAGGGGTCGTCGATGTATACGCTGCGCGTGCGTTCCAGGAGAGCTTCAAGTCCGTGTTGTTTGTCCTATCGTGCTTGACATGGAAACGTCGCACACAAACCGAAACATGAGAAAAGTTACCACCTCTGACGACCGGTGCACAGGTGGATCCATCTTCGCATGGTTATCCTGCTCACGCGCATACACCGTTACAAGGGTGACAGGCAGGGCGATCACCACAATCTACCGCTGGCTGTGATAGTCAATCCTCGCAAGTCGCTGCAACCTATTCAACCTGTATCAACATTCGGATTTGAACATACAAGGCTCTTGAGTCCTGTGCATGGACTCATTTGCTGGTGCGGAGTATGAAGGAAACGAAGCAGACGTTGTATACGTGGGTCGTTCGTGTCTAGCTCTATCAGTGTTCTTGAAAGAAAATTCAATGGCACCGACGGCATGTTTGGGCTGCATTCATCAAGCTCATCAAGCTGACACGCTGGGAGCCGTCAAAACTGCTCCGACCGCAAGCCAACTGGATGTATGCGGCTGCAACCTTGTGGATGAACGATTGTGCGTGTGAGGACGAAGTCCATACCGTTATGCTTGAAGAGATTCAAGTACTGTGCATTTACACAAAGCTGAGCGCCACGTGGAGGTGGGTTGTGTAGTTTGTTCGGCAATTCGCTGCTCAGTGACATAGTGCTTCTGAATGCCATGAGCTCCTTGAGTTGTAAGTTGTGTACTGTGATACGTTGTCATAGTAGATTGCTCATGATACACCATGCAGATAGATAATAACGCTACAACAAATGAAGAAAATGGCAAGAGTAGAGTGACAACAGAAATGAAAGACAAACCCAACCATGTAAGCTAGGCACGCATAATTTGAAATGCAGCCTACATCCTTGTGCTAAGCATCATCACCATAGCGTCCACAAGGATAGCATATCTTGACGAGGAACTTGTGCCAAGGACCTCGTATACTCGAGTACGAATGTGCGTCATCGTTGCAGTTGTAGGTAAGACCTTGCGAATGTTGACCTCCGTGAGTGGCCGGTGACTTTGCCGGTACAGGTGTCACCTTTGACGATGTGTGGCCATGTATAGGACTATCATGCGAAGATGTGCCGGCATGTAATTGTGCTGAGCCTGCGGCGGTAGGAACACCGGTCGTCAAAGTCTGTGATCTTTCCTTGCGATTACGCGTGAATGCGACATATCTCTGTCGTTCCCCTCTCTAGTAAGGACAGAAGCATGAACAAGATGAAACTGAAGCTTACCCGGAACCCTCGCGCAGCATACACCTGCGCCACCTCGGGAGAGGCATTACATACCATCTTCGCCTGAGTCCTGACAGATGTAGTATTCTTCCGTTGAATGCGCATTAAAAACTCCTGGAGGGTCCAATTTTTATTGGAGCCGGGCGTGGGGAAGGAGGGATCATCACGATCAGGCGCGGGGATCTGCACCGAAGCATCAACAAGAGGTTTTTCTATTCGTCTAGTTTCATCATTGTTCTGTTCGACGTCGCTGGGCGCAATATTCGTAGGACACTGACGATCAATCGTGTTGAGATGGTAGAGCAGGAAAAGTGAGATATGACTCACATTAAGTAGGTCGACATTGTCGCGTTCCTCATTTTGATTTTGATTTTCGTTGCCGTTTCTGGCCCCGGTTTCCCCTCCAGGTGCTTGTTCAGTTGGTTCGCTGCCTGCAGGTGCAGGTAAAGGAGGGCTTGAAAGAGTACGACGTGAGAAACGGCGCTTGATGCGTTCTAATTGCATGAACTCATTTGGGCGTAGTAGAGAGGAGAAGATGACGGCGCGCCACAAGCGGTGCATGGGAGACGGAAGAGACGGATCGGAAGGCTACAAGTTGTAATTGTCAGTAACTTAGTGCCCTTGCATGAGAAACAGAAAGTCTACCTGGAAAAAACTATTGCCGTATGGGTCTTCGTCAACCCCCAGTGAGTGTGGACAAGGCTGTGTGGCATCTACCTGTGATGGTCCGTTAAGCCAGGAAAGAAATCAAGTGTGAGAGTACTAACGTCGAGGTAAGATGACTCGGATTCAGTTACATCTTGTCGCTTCTCCCCCGAAGAGGAGGGTAGGGTCGTAGATGTAGTTAATGCAAGCTGAGGAGCGATATCATCGACCTTCCACAATGTGATCTTCTGGTCTTCTCCGCCATATGCTAGGTATCTCCCATTTTGAGAGAATGATGCGAAGTAACGAAGGTCTTTGCCATGAGATGTCTCCTGCTGGCCAAGTGACTGATGCGACTCTGTGTCCCATAGCTGTACTATACCACTGCGCCCCACGCACGCTAATATATTGCGATTAGGGGAAAGTGCGATAGACCAGAGAGGATCGTTGTGCTCGAAGCGATGGAGTAGCGTGCCTGAGACGCTCTCGAAAACACGAGCAAATTTGTCGGAGGCGGAGTAGAACTTGCTGCCGTCAGGCGACCATACCACTGAATCCACACGGCTCCCCAGCTCTTCGATCGGGCCAACAAGGCACTGACCGGTCTTGCTATCCCAGATGCAAATAGTTTTGTTGTGCCCGCCTGATGCAATTCTGTCGCCCGTAGGTGAATATGCTAGTGCAAGCACCCAGCCCTGCTTCGTCTTTATCGGGCGCGCCCCGAGTTTTCCACTTTCTGCTTTTCGAATCTGGATTCTTCCATCGTCGGAACCACTGGCAAGGTGATTTCCGCTGGGAGACCATGAGAGTGCCCGCACCCAGTTGCTATGACGCGTCCAAATGGGTTCGATCAACCCTCCATTTGTGTCCCACCGTTGTACGCTTCCATCACCCCTCCCGCACGCTATCGTTTTTCCGTCTGGTGAAAGCGCAAGCACATATATGCTCCCGCCTTTGCCTTTCCATGGCTCCCCAACAAGAAGGCCTGTGTCGCAGTCCCACTTGCGCATCGTACCGTCCTCGGAGCAACTCACGACGTGCACATTGTCATGCAAGAATACGAAATCCCAAATAGGGCTCTCATGGCCGGTAAAATCGTGCTTAGGAGTTGTTCCCTTGGACCGTGCTGGTGGTGAGATGCCCTCCGAGGTGCGCTGCGCACGGGATCTGAAAGACATAGCTCGTTTGGGTGATGCCCGTCCGCTGTGTTAATTTGACTCTCCCCCTGTTCGTGATCAGAAATGGAGGGGGCAGGTTGATGGGCACGCACCGTTGGTTATTGTGCTTTCTCCCTTGGTGGCAAGCTAGTAAAGGTAGGGCAAGTCTCTACAGCTCTTGCAAGCATGGCTTCCATGAGGCGTCGCTGATTCTTGATCCACGGATTTCATGCTTACAGCCACGCTGCATTTCCGTCTTCTGTCCCACTTTGGCTTATTGCACGTTTGCATGCCATGATGCCGACTATCTCTTCATGATATTGACTAGCCATAATGATACGAGTATGGTGGACCGCGTTTTATCACTGATTTGCAAGGCGCAGTACACACGTTAACCTCTTACTTTTGGTGCCCGCGTATTGTCTGCTTCAAAGCCCACATCGCTTTCATTCCAATTAGCATCCCTCCGCTTACACTTCAAAAGGTCCTTCTCGTTAGAAGAAAAATACCATTTTGCATTGCAATATTCCCTTAAATCCGGATCACCCAACGCCGCACCGACGAGAAGATGCATTGGAAGCGGGGGGATGAAAGACGGAGGTGCGCAGGGAAATTTACTATAAGCCCACTGCCTTGAGTTGAGCTGCTCGGCTACTCGTGTTTTTTTCACTATGAGTATATTTTCTCGTGCTGACGTATCCTCCCCATTGATCGGGACATGCGAACAATGATCACCCGCTGTGCCTGCGCCCGAGTCGCCATACAATTGTTTTACTATTACCCCTCGGGCAGGCCCAGACCCGCTACCCTCACGTGGGTGCAAAAATTGTTTTGCAACCTCCCTCGTTCGCAGATCGCTTTGACGGTTACTTACTGCCACCAACTTCTACGCCGAATGAAGGACCAAGAATGAACCCACCGGGATCACGAGTCGAGTATAGAATCAACACGGTGGACACCGATTCGAACAAGCTTGGCTGTCGTCCAAGAAATTTTCTCCTTGGCTCAAGCTCCGTTGCAAGACCTCCGGTCAGTCCCTCTAAGGCAGTGTCGCAAAATCTATGGATGCACGTATGCCGCAATGATAAGCACTTCGCCTAAACTAATCGCGAACAAGGCGCACAGCCGTAACGTCCTACCCAACTAGTTCTTCGCTGGACCTGTGGCACCCTTCCTCATGTCCCAAAACTCATTTCTAAGGTTCGCAAGCATTTTTATCACTAGCGCTCAACTCCCTGACAGAAGATCAGGGTCATCAAGGTGACGTCCATGTCTCGAAGACCCTGTGGTACATGAGAGTTCTCGAGCTCCACAACGCATGTGGAGTGGCGGCATACTCTCCATTTCGGATCCCTTCTTGGTAATATTCTCTTTATCTCGGCATTTGAGGGATTTCAAAGCACTTTCCAGAATATACGTAGTTACGGAGCTAGGCGTAGGACAAGGATAACGATAATGTGATGAAAGCAATACAAGGTTGAGTGCCAGCGAAGGAACAAAGAGCAACAATAAACCTTATCCCGCATAAAGATCTAGTTGATCCACTAAGCACCCTCCTCATAGTAGTGTCCATATATCTTGTCGAGCAGCTTGTTCCAAGAGCCTTGTATAGTCGAGTCCGAATAAATCATCTGTGCAGGACCACCTTGCAAAGTAAACCCGCATGACGAATTACTTGCCTCTGCTGTAGTGGTAGGAGCGCCAGTCATTAAAACTGGTGACTTTGCATTATATTTTCGGTTATATGCAACAAATCCGTATTACGTCCATCTCTATTAAAAACAAAAGTATGAACAAAACAAAACTGAAGCTTAACCGGAACCCGCGCGCAGCGTATGCTTGACGACCTCGGGAGAGGGGTTGCCCTCTTCACAGGACTACGTCCATTGAGCATGCATGCGACTTCCGGAGGACACAATTTTCATTGCTTTTCAAACCAGACTTGGGGAAAAGTATTACCAGGCAGAGGGGTCTCCGGGTCAGTAAGAGGGTTCATGTTGTTATATGTTTTTGTCGTCGTTCTGTGTGGCGGCGGCGGGCGTAACATGCGCGGAACACTGAGGAGAGTTTGAGGACGTGCTATGTGCTTGAAGCATCCTTCTAATTGAATGTATTCCTTTGCTAGTGAGCGGAATATAAAGAGGACAAAAAACACACTCCGCAAGCTGTGCCTGAGGGATCAGACGTTGCTTAAGGAAGAGAAAGATTGGAAGACCTTGACTGGTAGTGATCGTCGGCGCGTCAGCACCGGTACCCTTGCAAGACTAAGTAGGGTTGTTGCAGGTTCATCGCGCCCCTCTGGAAGCGCCGACCGTGCAAAAATTTATGAAGGCCCTGTAAGAGCCTGTGAGCAAGGTGGGCACGCAGCCAAGTATGGATACTGAGATCGAGGCAAGATGATGGTGGTGGCTTGAACTTGAATTGAGTTTCCTGCTGTGCAAAGTCAATTATGCCTTTAACCATTCACATAACGACTCTTATTCTCTCCGCGGCCGCCAAGCACAGGCCCTATGAATGGACCTACAGAGCCTGAGGTTTGATAAGGCCCGAGCCAGGCTCAGCACATCAGTTGCATCGAGGCTGGCAATGGCAGTGGGTCATGGAATACATACACAACCTCACTCGCCCTGCCGGCTTGACACCAATCCAGAGATTATCAGGCCAACCGGTGGGTGAGTGCTGGCCAACTGATTATTCCTCACCATAGTTGACCACGAACAGGACTGGAGCCAGATTTTCAATACCATATGCATTACCTTACCGAACTATGGCTTTTGAGTCTCCTGCAAAGTCAACGAGAATAATCGAAAGGACCAATTCCGAAGCACAAGTTTGACGGCCATAAGAGCGATATTTTGAACTTCGTCTTTTGCAGGACAATGTCCACATTAATGGTGGGTGGTTTTTCGGACGGCACGATGCGCAAGTGGGACTGCAACATGGGACTTCTTATCGGGGAGCCATGGAAATGGGAGGGTGGACGGGTGTTGCACTTTCACTGGACGGACCGACGATTGCATGCAGGAGAAGTCGAGGTGGGCCTTATCTACGCGAAGCACTGGCAAAACGGGGTGAATAGTCTCGCATATTCACCTTCGGGCGACAGAACTGCATTAGGCGGAAGTCCGACAAACAGAACAATTTGCTCTCCGCCAAAGTTCCCACCCCCAAGTTTTGTGACAAAGTACCCAACTGAACAGTGGCAGAGATGACGCGACGAGGTCAGCGTGGGACGCACCAGAAGTTCTCCAGAACACATGACAAAAGTTGCCCCAACAACCACAGTCATATTCTTCGTCCTGTGCAGGTCGTGTTGCATGTTGTGTTTGAGGGTGTTGTGGCCGTTGCGGGGTGGAGTGTGTCTGCATTCCAAAAGCTGTATGAGTCGCCGGTGAGGATAGCGGAGTAGTCTGGGCATCGTGTCTGCATTCTCTTCCTCTACTTTGGACGGGACGAGGCGCCATCGAGTACAACTAAAGATTTGGTTATCTGAGGATACCAAATGCCGCTGCGCAGTGCGCACCTTTCTTGGTCTTCCAGCAAAGACCGTCACAGGGTATGGCCCTGTGTGCCACGCAAAGAAATTCTTGGGGCATTGCGTGACGAGCGGTCTCGCTGGCGGCTGGTGTTTTGGTTTTGGGATGGGAGACTCTTTACGAGGGTCATTGATGTGTGTTGTTAGGACGTTACTTCTCATCTAAATGAAACCTCCGCTTAATGAGCGACTGAAGCCTGATGTCGCCGAAGCAACGATCACTCATTTTCTGAAATTAAACTTTTATGAGAATGAGCGTCAAATTTTGATGTCGAGGCTGTATTGCAAGGTCTGGTAGATCAGGATTCAGATATGATAGCCGCGTCTCAGCAGACTGGCCCGATGAAAATGCTTGCGACCGGAGCTACTAAGTTGATCACGGAGTGTTTAATGGCTCCCCGACGTAGGGTAATCATTAGTGGCGCTCAAGCGGACATGAGTACGTACAAGCTGTACAACATTATGAGGATGGCAAAACACAATTTGCTTCGTCTCTTCTCCATTAACTTCTGTTGGGGTATCACCTTAAGACACGAAGCTATATCATACTACTTGCGGGCCGCAAATTGTACACAATGATCAACAACTTGAACGTTTCGCTTCAATTGTCGCCGTGGAACATTCGTTGCCAACGTTCAATATTTCGATCATCGCCTTCACTCTGTTATACATACTGCTGTATGCACACGCCTGAATGTAAATCCTGGCTTCGAAGTACCGACTGGTGATATCGAGTGACAGATCCCATTCCAGCGTGAAAGGCGGTCCTTTGGTGAAGATCATGCCCATGACACCTGATGAGATCAGGGGTGACGAGATCAGGGGTGACGAGAAAAGGTATCCTATAGTACTCTGCATATTTGCCAACGACCTGCTTATTCTGTTAGTGCCAGGCAAAATATCGACCTCACTCAGTTTATTCGTAAGCTATCCGAGCATCCAATTGCTCAGGGAGGTTTCGGAGATATTTGGAAATGCATCTTAACCATACCTGCATCGAATATGTGTAAAGAGGTCCGTTGATGCACCTTGCCATAAATATTGGGCCTTCTATAACCATGCAGACAGCAACTTGCATGGAAGAATGTGGTGGCAGTGAAAGTCATCAGGTCTCACACCTTGAACGAAGATGATAGATCCAAGAAAGACAAGGCAAGCGCTTATGTTTTGTCTACAGTAATCGTATGATGTTACACTCACCAGAGGTTGCGGCGCGAATTAGAGATCTGGCGGAAACTCCAGCACGAAAACATCCTCCCATTGTATGGACTTGCCTTCGGATTCGGCCCGTTTGCTGCCATGGTGTGCCCGTGGGCAAAGAATGGATCCTTGACCATCTATCTTGAGTCTCGCAGAAAACTCACGATCCCCAGTCGGTTAAAACTTGTAAGCTTATGTTCAAGTATTCAAGAGCTGATTTGGACAAATCTACCGCCAGCTTTCCGATGTTGCGAATGGTCTTGATTATCGTCCGTGTCTATTTATAATATACTTAACTGGACTGCTGACCGTATTGTTCTAATAGTCCATTCCAGCCAAGTTGTACACGGAGACCTCAGTGGGGTTGGTCGAAGCTGGCTCTTCTGATACAAACCGCTAACGACCATCTAGTCCAATGTTTTAGTCATGGATGATGGCACCGCGTGTCTTTCAGACTTCGGACTTTCCGGAATGATATTTCAATTCTTTGGTGCATCAAATTTCACCTCTACCATTTCCGGAAATATTCGATGGGGAGCTCCAGAACTGTTCGCTATACCAGATGCCCAAGACGGCACTTCAGCAAATCGCCCGAGTAAAGAGTGTGATATTTATTCATTTGGCAGCATAATGTTGCAGGTGCGTCACGTCCTCGTATGCGGACGTAAATGCCCATTGAAGTACTTCTTCATGTCAGGCTCTCTCGGGGAAAGTTCCTTACTATTATATCAAGCAGACGATTCAAGTCATTTTGCTGGTGGTGGATGGCAACAAACCTAGACGCCCTGAGGATCCACAGATCGCTGATGATCACTGGAGCATGATACAATCTTGCTGGAGCCCACCAGAAGTTCGACCGATTAGTGGGGATGTTTTGGGATTCATCATGGCACAACGAAGTAAGCACAAATGGCTGGTCAGACGCACATTATGGACTGAACTTCTTTAGATCTTGTTCAATCATGACTGCATTAATAGAGCTTTTGAACACTTGTCAGCTACTTAGAATCCATATCCATAATATAATCAGATAGCTGTTGACGTTTCTTGGGTGCAATACTAGTTTGAAAATACTGTGCTTGCAATTTGAATGGTGAAAGATAATCCAATTACCAAAACTTGCAACACAAAAGCAGTTCCAACGTAAGTATGTGGATCGAAACAATGTACCCCATCTGGAAAATGCAGAAAGATGTGTCATGACCCAGGTACGCTCATTGACTCGTATCAGGAAGATTTGCATCTCAACGGCTCGACATTTGGCAACAATATACGGGAAGTTCGGCACTGTGCCGCAAAATACCGTATCGTCGAAAGTAATCAGAGTAAGGTCAGACATTTCCGACATTACAAAGACTGAAGTTTGTCCATCAGAATCGCCCACTCAAGGACAGTTACGCCTTTCTTCAACACCTCCTCTTTCAGCTCCCTGTCTCTCGTGTCTTCTCGCAGTCGGACCAATGCGCGCAGGTGCTCTTCACGCCGAATGCCAAGGCTGGCAAGTGCAGGCGCTATGTGAAGTAGTGTAGGCTGGCAGGACGCAAGGACCACTTCAACCGATGATGTGGAAGTTGAACGAACACCCATGACGGGCGGCGCAGGGAGCCAACCTGGGCGTTTACCAGGAATGCTATGTGGAGGTGAGTTGCTGTTTGCACTGCTTGCTTGTGGTAGTCCTTGCGGAGGGATGGCTTGCTGACGTGGTGGCGAGGTTTTGGCACGTGGCCTGGATAGTGCTTTAAGCTCGGCCATCGTGTAAATTCGTTCCGAACGGGTTGGGCTTGGAGGATCAGCACGTTTTTCGTGTTTTGACGTCGTTGCTTTCTTCGCCCAGTCTGCGTTGAGATCAAAAGGTGTGTATAACTTCTCCGAGCGATATGTGTAAGAAGCACTCGAGCGGCTTCTTCTGAGACCCGACTTCAGGTGCTAGAGATTTAGGTGTCTAATGCAATGCGCTATTCGGTAATACATTGAAGCACATACCTCTATGTCTTTGGATACCGGCGGTGATTTACTTCTCCACTGCTGGATACGTTGAGCGGTATCACCCCTGCTTTCAACCACATTCCCAAATTCATCCATCTCGTTTCTCGCAACATCTTCTCTCCATACTGTGACTTTTGCTCCGCGCTCGACGTTTCTCGTTCTCACCTCGGGTCCATGGCGCTTTGTGGGGCTAGCGTTCGGTTGCTGCTTGTCCGAGGAATGTATGCTCTCTTGGTTGTTAAGCCCCGCATCAAGCATATGCCTTGCAAGCTCCTCGGCGTGAAGGTAATCCTCTGGTCGCATATCAGGAGCCTGACGATGGTTAACCTCATGTCTCTCCGCCCACTCTCCGTACACGTCACTGTATCGCTCGTTCTCATTTCCCAGTTCATTGTCTTTGTGATCATGGAACTGTGTGGCACCATCGCACTCGCGCATCTCCGACGCAGTCTCGAAGTCTACATCCTGGGTCTTGGCGTCGAAGTCATCGCTCACGATCTGAACCGTCGTCGGTGCGCGTGGGTGTCTGCGCCGGGCCTTGTGGGCTCGGACGGGAACAACCTCATGAGACGAATCTTAATGCTCATCGATGAGGTTATCGGTGGATCAGCCAGACCCGAACTCACCGCTATTTGACGCTCGGTACTGCATCTTCCGCGATGGACAGCGGCCCTTGGGTTCTGCCTGCGAACCCCGATACGATAGGTCTTGGTCGAGATCAAGGGTAAAGCCAGGAGCCTGACAGGTGCCACTCTCGGTCTGTATCCGAAACCGAGGGAAACACAAACACGAGGCCTCCTGCCTCCGAACCTTTGCATGTCCTGCCTGTTTATCTCCACCATCTGCCACCTGATGACACAAAATGAAGCGTCCATCAACTCCAGTAGAAACGCCTCCTACACGTGTCTTGAGCATGCTGTTGGAGTGTGGGACATTATCCATGACAGACAGACAGACAGATGGTTTTTGCAAACTGCTAATCAAGATAACGATGGGCGTAATTTACAATGTGGGGAAATACATACTGTGGTTCGATATTAATAATATGTCGGAAACATTGAAAATCACCTAGCAAACCGAATGAAAGCCAAGGAGAAATATGCTACGCCGCTGATAAAAGCTATTTCTTCGTCTTGCTTTTTTTGCTACTTGATCCCCCCGCTTTGTCGTCTGCCTGTTATGAGGTTAAATAAAATTCATTGCATCTCGCACAGCTTCTCACCTTCCGTTTTGTTCCCTTTCCGTCAGCTTTGCCTTTCGCGCCTGATTTTTTTTTATCGTCTTCCGTCTTCTTCGGCGAAGTCTTAGGCTGCACGGAAAAAAAGCCGTCAAGACGACCTTGCTGCTTTGCGTTCAGGAATTTTGTTAGCTTCTCAGCACCTTTGCGGACTCTGTCCTCACTTCATGCGCGTCAGTTAGTGGCTGTGTAAGAGTAGGAGCAGGCTTACTTGAACCCTTTCTCAGTGACCAAAAATTGCACAAGACCATCGACATCTGGGTTTTTCCATTCGAGCTGTAGAGGTCAGATGGGGATACTACCACCGCAAAGGAGCGGTGAAGAAACATCATACCTCGACCTCAGAAGCCGGGAGTACATCCGGCTGTTCAAATAATTTCTTTGCTTCTTCCCAGGGCCACTCCTCGGGGACCTGTATGCCTCCCTTTTTTTTCTTTGCACCATCTTCTGCGTCGGCTACCTTCTCCTCCTTCTCTGCTTGCCTGAGGTAGCCATGTTAGAAATGTGATCTTGAGCATAACCAAAATTACATACCTTTCTCGCAAATGTTCGACCACACCCGCGAGCCCACCATACTCCCGTATGAGCTTTAAGGCACTTTTGGGCCCGACTCCCCTGATCGGCTCAAGGTAATCGCAACCAAGTAGTATACAGAGGTCGATAAACTTGGGAAACTTGAGTATCAACAATAATGAGGGTACATTTGAAATAGACCTTTGACATGTCCATTTCGAGGCCCTCAAGTGCCTTCTGGAGGTTAATTTCGCTAATTGGTGCCTTCTTTGCCTCCGAGAAGGTCAGGTGTCGGTAGAGAATGGGTGCGTTAAAAGTAAGGGTATCCATATCCTCTGAGCCCGCCGCATACACCTGGTTTTGGTGAATATTGGTATCTACAAAACAATGAATTACAGACCTTCCCTCCCCTAGCGAGCTCTGCACACTGTGCCTCGGCTTCGGATGGTGCCTGGGATGGGATTATCAGCTGAGCTATAAATGAGATAAACACACATACTACAATGACAGGTATACCCATGAGTTTCAATAGTCTTCTACATTCTTCGTTGTGCTCTTTTGTGACTTTGACGGTTCTCCTAGAGAACCTGTCGACATCCTCTGCTGTTCCAGTTTCTTTGGCTTCTTCACCTTCTTCCTTGGCTTCCTCTCTTCTTTCGAAACGTTTCGAGAGCTGTAGAAAGGTGAGGCAAATGCGTTACACAGCGATATAATCTAGCCACATACCACACCAGACTTCAGCTCGGGCGGCTTGCCATCAAATACATAAGCGGGTTTGATACCATTCTCAACTATACGTATAGTACGGTAGAAAAAACCCATCAGATGACTTGTTGTCTCCCCTGCGTCGTTTGTGAGCATCTCGCCGTCCTTCTGGCGGACAGCAATAAGAAACTGGTATATCGACATGGACGCGTCGATGGCGACTTTTCGTCCAAAGAGAGTCTTTATGTCGTGCTCCGTAAAGGCCTTTGGGGCATGTTCTGATATCAGCGCGGTGAGTCCTTTGATTCCCATGTTACAGAGTTGTGGTTGTCGTGAACCGTGTTGAGTGTGACACTTGAGCGCGTGACAGCGGTGACGCGTGTGTGACGCAGCGTGTTATGCGACCCCCTCTCCGGGGGTTGGTCAAAAGTCCTATTTGTCGGGCGAGCTGGAAGCCTGACTGACAACGACGATAGATGGGTCCTCATGAGCCATTCACCCTCCCTTCACGATGTGGTCGACTCCCGTCCACACAAACGCAGGCGCCGCTCACTTCACGAGAACGATGATGGTGATATCGAAACACAATCCATGACAGAAGGTACGTAGGATTACTCCGAAAGCTTCGTGGCCTGCGACTGAGATTTTGTTTAGATGATCATGACCTTGGGATGCGCCAGCTTATTTCTGAGGAGATAGACCTGGAGATTGCTATTCGACAACGCATTCTGAGCAGCATTGATTCTCGCATAACATGGGCACTTATGCTGCAAGAGGCTCTCGCTCGAGACTTATCGACTCCAGCTCCTGAGGTGGCGCCAGACGACTTCCAAGAAGCTGCTTTGGATGCTCTAAATGCTGCTGAAGTATCTTGCGCATTCCTCTTTGATCAAGAAGAATCCATATATAATGAGACTGAACCATCCTCGCGTTCATTCTCCCCTGTCACCACAGCGCCGCGCGAACGAATACCCCCAAAGATTAGGCCGACGCGTACAACGACAGCCAAACACCACCCGCAGAAAAAGTTGCTCTATATCCGTCTACCCCCTACACAGATAACGGTCGATGAGCAGGTTGCGATTATGACTTGTCCTACTTGCGCTCGTACACAGTTCAGCACTCTTCAAGGGCTCTTGAATCATGCGCGACTTGCCCATGGCATTGAGTGGGCCAGCCACGATGCGTGTATTGCGGCTTGTGCTGATCCTGTACCCCCTGGTGATGAGGCGGAGAAAGAACGAGTCGAGGCGGAAGGTGTTGAGGTACTTTGGGGTGGCAGTGTCGTCGGTCTACAACGACTATTTGAACGAGCTGTTGGTGTCAATGTGCCTCCGCCTCTTCTTCCCAAAGAACAGCAAAAAGCTGCAGAGGATGCGGCAATGCCCAGTACCCTTCTTTCACGTACACTCGGTTTACATGCAGACTCTCCTGCACTCGCTCCATTTCTTGGCAGAACCCCGAAACGAAGGTGTATACATGTTCATGACGAGGATACGGATGTTGACATTCTCAGTATTGTTACTGCTCCGTGCAAGCCTTCCCCCAGTGGGGAAAGTACGGAAGAGCGTACAGGGAAAGCAGAGCAGGACGGTAGTCGTCCTTGGCGAATGGCTTACCCGCACCGAAGTAGAGCTCGCCCTGAACTAGATCTCGTCGTGAACCCGCCCGCGCTTGTTGATAACGATGCAGACCACGTGGCAACCCTTGTAATTCCAGGAAGCACGACTTCTCGCTTCCATATCACCGCTCGTGTGCGCATCACAGACCGAAGTTTATTTGTTTCGCCAGGTTAGTTCTCATTTCGTGACATATTAATGCAATGTGACCCTATCTGCGCAGATCGTCGCGAGGAACTCAGCATTACACCATCACATACCCACCGATGGATGCTCAGTGTAACTGCTCCTTCTTACGTGCGTACCCTTTCCCCCCTAAATTATACAATGTGTTTTCACACTTCCGTAGTCGATCCCTCTAGCCTCATTCATGACGCGTTTGACAGTTTCGGCAGTGGTTCCATCTGATAATACACAACGTCAACCTTGTACAGTAGATAGAGTGCCTTTTGCCATTATAGGGTCGTCTTCTGAGCCCTTTCTTGCGAAAGTTGTGATGGAGTGGGCCAGTGGCGGGAGAATGGAAGTAGAGCATTGGATTGATGTATGTTCCCCCTTTCTTGGCGTCACTCATGTTCAATTTTTCACGTAGCTTGACCCCAGCAATTCTGCAAACTCTGTCCTCGGTTCGGAACAAGTCCTCGATGTCGAACTTGACAAAGGGACTCACCTTCTCACTATCCCTTCCGGACCTCCACCCTCTATGCCTTCTTTGGAACGCGAACCTGCAGATATTACAAGGCAATCCGTAACCAAGCATCCAGAAGCTGCAGATGAATTCGAAAAGGTTCTCCGCAGTTTATTACCAAAGGTCCCTATGACAATGAAAGGTGCGCTTTTTCTGCCCTTCAATGATGGTTTTCATTATCAACTTTCTGATCCGCGCCACTATAGATATGAAGTTCCGCACACCTATCCAGGTACCGTATAAGCTTGTCCCCTCACCAGCGCATTTACTGGCCCTTGTGCCTGGGAGACGCAAGGCTATTGAAGTGCGTATTTTTTTTTTCGCCAGTATTGTGGTAACGCATTTCTAAAATAACTCGTAGTGGGGTAGAGCTCGGGCGCTGCAAGCACTTTATGCCCAACACGTGGCCTCGGCCTCTGCAGAACTGATTACCCTCACTGTCGGTGATGTTTATGCTTTTCTAGAAGATTCGGGCCTTTTTCCGCGTTCCTCTCCAAAGACGGAGGTTCTCCTACCAGCTGGGAAAGAAAGAAAGGAAAAAGAAAAAGGAGTCACACCTTCGCCTATGGACGAGACGTGCTTTGTCTGTGGGATGAAGAAACGCCTGCACCCTGCACTTGCTTTTACTACGAAAGTGAAGGAGCCTGCTCTGGACGAGACAACAACATGGGTTTGTGATATCGTTCCGCCGCATGAGCTGGAGCGGAGTTTACGAATACCCACCTTCGATTTGACGAAGATCATCGGAGGTGGACTCGAAAACGCCTTATACGCTGAAATTCCAAACGATATGCAGGTGTTACCGCACCACCCCGCGGCGTCTTCTCAAGCGCTCGCACGTTGGCATTACACTCATCGACAAATTATTTTATTAAGTCCGCCAGACCTCACTCTTGGCATTCATCGGAGTGTGGGCTCATTGCATCTTCCGCACTTGCCTGAACTGCCTTCTGTCTATTTGCAAAATCGCATTTCAAACTCAGAAGTTGAAAAGGCACTTGCACCATCGGCACTACTAGCTGTTGCGCTCAAACCATTCATTTCCGTCCTGATACGTTCCGCAGTGGATGTCGCAAGACGCGATGTCTCTATTGTGTCTGGTAGTGGAAATGGTGGCGCGGTGGCTGGGCAAGGAAAATTGACGCGAACAAAGCGGGGGAAAAAAGTGGGGTGCGTTCTGACGCCGGCACACGTTCTCCGAGGGTTGTCGTTGCCTAATCTTGGCACTGCTGCAGTGGGTGGGGGTTTGAGTATGCCAGGTGGTAGTGGGCCAGTTCCGACTACCCTAAAAGATGTGTTGGGGCTGTGTCTGACAGGAGCCGGAGTGCCTCTGGAGTTCGGAAGATCATTGACGCATGCTTCTCTCTATCGGACCGTAGGTCGGGATAGGAACGTCGGAATGATGGAGATGGGAGGTGACATAGTCAAACTAGAATCATCGTAATTAGTTGGGGACTTGATATGGACATTATTAATGCAAAGGGAAATTCACAGATCATGAGATCTGCAAGGGAGTGAAGGCGGATGCAACGAAGGCCTCCATGACCACCAGTGTTCCGTGCGCTGCGGTAGGCCTGCGGCGATTGCCGAACTCGATATCCCCTTGCTCACCGAGGCTCGCCGTCCTGCTCTGCACTTGCACCTCGCACCTTAGAACATCTTGTCTTCTTGACTGGATCTGAGTTTCAACATGCTCACATGTCAACATTGCGAAAGTGATTTGTCTGACGTGAGGTACAACTTGAACTGTCTTCGGTAATTTTGCGATTCGGGTCCGGAACATATCACGATGCATGGAAGTAAACACCGGAAAGTCCGTTCCTCCCATCCGATTCGTCTTATGCAGTTCTGCCAGATGAGTAATTTTGGACTGCGCCGCGAAGAACCCCGTCCACCCTAACCACTATCTTACGTGCAGTAGCTCAGAGTAGCTCGTATAATATTCGGAGCATTCTCCATCACAGCAGAGCTGTCGGCAGCTTCCAACTTCTTTGGGTAGTATCCTTCTTCGTTCGGCGCTAGCATTGCAGTTGATTAGTTCATCCTGCGTCGCAGCGCAATTTTCGTTACCCATTGATTGGACGTTTCGCTCGGGTCTGCAAGATGGTGGCACAAGGAGAGGTTGTCCCTCGTTTTGATAACACCATAGGTGCTTTGCTTATTGGCTTCGCTGTCTCTGCCACGTAAGTAGCCGTGCACCTGCTTTGAGCTGCATAATTTAACCTTGCATTACAGAGCGTTTGGGATGATGACTATACAGATGTATACCTACTACAGGCGCTTTCCCCAAGACAAAACCGCTTATAAGGCTCTCGTGAGTGCGAGAATTGTCTCGGTCATGCCCTCGCCAATGATAAAAAATATGATTAGGCTGCATTAATATGGTGAGGTGGATAGTTGGCAGACCTGCTGAAAACAAGGCTGATAGCACCAAAGGTTTCTTTCTTTAGTTGATCAGGTTTTCATTGGTTATGGCGTATATTTCTACAACATTACGTGAGTAGCCTGCCATCCTTGCCCATCCTTGCGTCACTGCTGAACAACCTCCAATAGAAACTTTCTGAATCCGCTCGTCCTGGTTGTATCTAAACCTTACTGGTGAGCTCCTCTGTTCCAGGCAACGAACCTCCCGCTAACAATCAGGTTAGGGCTCTTATAGTGAGGCCACACCTCCCTTGGGGATTAATATAAATTAAACTTCCGTCGTGTAACAGCTGCAACTGACTTTGGGAGTGAGTTTCTTCTGTGCACTCTCGGTGAATGTACCCAAATATTTGTGCCCCTCCTTCCCACACAGGCCATTGTTGGTGCCATTGTCAAGGCGTGAGTGCAATAATTCTTCTAAGGTGGACCTGTAATCAACCTTCGGCTTCTCATAGGTGTTTCACACTACGAGTATGGAGATGTAGGGAACTGTTTTCACGTCATTCCAGTAGTTTTGTATTGATGTTGGTACAGTCAGCTACAACAATTGGTGGCTCACGGGATTCTTGGTAGGTCAGATGTTTCCCGCCCTAGTTTCACCGTATTGATAGAAGTCCTTCCCAAGTTTTTGTTTGTCTTTGCGCAACTAAGTAAGGGAGTGGTGTTAATGTTCTAAGAGTATGTCAGACTAATTAAATGTACAATTTCAGCCACGGCAATTGGTAAGTACATATGTTTTGATCCAGAACTATTTTCCTAATTTCCTCATCTATTAGTGTTCACTGTAAAATGGTGCATTCATTCTCCTGTTGAACGCCGTCAATTATATTGATGTGTGAAATAGCTTCGAACTTGCTACTCTCTCGCAATTGAGTAGTTTGCGGGTACACAAATTCAATTTCACCTACCGCCCATGCTCATCACTTGCAGTTTCTGGGATCCCTTTCCTTGGGCCTCGGAGTTTTCACGGACATGTGCATCGCTGCTGCCCTATTCTTTTACCTTCAGAAAATGCGTTCGAGCTATACAATGTTGCGTCTCACAAGCTCCGTTGTCATATTTATATTGATGGAACTGCTATCTAGTGCGGACTCCATGATCAATAAGTTGACGATCTATGCTGTAAACACTGGTCTTCTTACCGGGTTAGTCTCGTGATTGCTTTTAAGATTAAAAAGCCTATGAGACATTCGATCTACAGCACCATCAGCTTGTCGACACTGATTCTGGTGTGTGATATTCTTACTATGTCGCGATGTTTCACTGATTCATATGTCTGGAAAGTTCAACCTCATGCCATCGAACTTCGTGTTTGTTTGCTTCTACTTTGTTTTGAGCAAGCGTAAGTCATCAACAAATCATTCTTGCAACAAGCTAAGTCATTGCTGTCAAGTGTATGCCATATCATTCCTGGCTACGTAAGCAGATAATAGGCCATTTGTGACACTTTACTTATATCGGTGCTTAGACTCAACACTCGAAAAATTATACGAGGTCGCGGCACGGATCGTGAAATGGGAAAAACAAAAACGTTGACTTTCCAGATGGTTACCGATTCTACGCGGCGTTCAGCACAGATCCCCATTCAAGCTCCAATTTCAGCCATTCGGGGGGAGGATTCGGTGCGGTGGGAATCATTACACGAGGACCATGTTTCAGGTTATGAAGCAGAATTCTCTGCAGCACACCAAGTATGTGCCCTTCCCGCTGAGGTATTCACTTGTAATAACCTCTGTCATCTAGACATCACCCTATTCTTCGGTCTGATAATGTCCAGATGCCATTCCTCGTGATATGTCGGCTACCCCAATTCAGAATCACGCGAAAATCGCACCTTCTCACTGGATTTCAGTCTACCATTTATTGTCGTTTGTTCCATTCGCAAAAGGCAGCGCCCGATGCTAGATTTTTATCCCTCATCTCGATATAACAACTCGGAATTGTGAAAATTTTTGTATAATAATCAAGGGTTTTGGTTGCACTATCATTACTGTCAGAAATACACTAGAATACACTAGATCTTGGTTTGCTTTGGGACTTTTAAGGTCCTTTACTCGTACGAGGATCCCACTAAATTGAGGCTCATGGACATTCCCTTATGTTTGAGTTCTCTGAATCATCATCGCATCAATGATGGTCACTATCGATGGGACGCTGAGAAGTACCGGTGAGTGGACCGATAACCTGATAACGTTCAAAGTCTCATTCACCCGCACTCTCATGCTCGCCGTGGGATACAGCGATGGTCGCCGTCATTATTTGACGTTAGCTCCTATTGGTGATGTGGCATCATATGCGAAGCATCGTCATGGATAGGCTCCATGTTCATCATGATATCTCAGTTGATAGAGTAACCTCGAACGAAGCCTAGATCTAAGCCAGCCTACTGCCAAATATGCATTGAATTATTTCTTCAGTTTCAGGAGAGTAGATTCACACGTTTTGACTGCAGTATCGGACGGTAACTTTGGGTTCATGTCGGTCCTTCCTAGACAGATTAATTGAAGGTCCTAAGACAGTTGTTCCTTTGTATTAGGCGAGAAACCTGGCCATAGGCGGTTTTGGGTCTATGCTAGATAAGGCTGCATTGCTCGATTGAACACGGTCGCTTTTATTTTCACATGGGGCCCCTAGCAGTGCACCGTCGACCTCAATACTAATTGCTACGCTTTGGGGTCCCCGCGAACAAACGAACTGATATGATTTTGTTGCCTCGGCGTTCGCAGGATACAACTGCATTCAGCTGAATGTCACCACTTACACGAGGCTAAGTTACGGTGGTGACTACTAGTACTTCCGAAGTCTAGGTCCTGCATCTTGAATCTACACCACACTCGCGGCGGGCTCATTATCGAAGGTTCAGTACAAGTATATACAATCCAGATCGGTGGGATGTAATGTCCCTTTACAGCGGTTCCATGCGCAAGTCCGAATTCTCTGATGGAACAGCTTGCACCTGAATGCGTTACGCTTCCTACGAAAAGTGAGAGACAATCAAACAGATGGTAGCTCCACGATCCTTGTTGTACACACCAGCGGCGACATTACTAATTCATTCAGGTGCGTATTCCTCTTCATACGCGTTGGGATCGAAGCGCCGATAGTATTAGTGTCAATACTGCGGGGGAGAAGCCCCTTCATGGTTAACATAGCGACGGAAAGTTAATTGTACTTAGCGGTTCCCTATTGGCACGTCAGTTTCTTCAACGCAGCGCGTGGAGCCCTGGAGTCGGATGCGGTCTAATATGTGGGGTTAGAAATCCATTTTACCTAGTCGTCTCGGGCGCTAAGAGTCTAACCCCCAGTGGAGTTCGTCGTTCAGCTGCAGTATCTTTGGCTATTGAAAGTGTCCCACAAAGGACTGCAATATTGGGTTGGAAATATTTAAGTGAAAATAAGCGTCCATAATATCCTTGTAAATAAACTGAGCCTTGAAATATCAAGTCAGTAATCGTAGACGGTCTCCCACCCCCAAGCTAAAATATCAGAAAGTATGGCATCACGAGGCAGTAGATTGAACAGCGGCAGAGATGACTCAAGGGCGACGGCGGCGTGGGATACACCAGAACGCATGGCAAAAACTGCCCCAACAACCATAGTCATATTCGTCATCCACATGTTGTGTCGCAGGCTGTATCTGAGGGCGCTGTGGCCTTTGCAGGGCGGGGTGCATCTGCGTCGCAAAAGGTGGCCGAGCTGTATTTGAGGATGACCGAGTAGTCTGAGTATCCGTGTCTGCGCCGTCTTCCTCCAGACTTTGAACGGGGGGAGGCGCCGTCCAATACAACTAAAGATTCGGTCATGTACACAGCCGGGAGAGGACATCCAATGCCTCTGCTCACCTTGCTTGGTCTTCCGGAGAGAATCTTTGCAGGGCGTGGTCCCGTGAGCTCCACGAAGAAACTGTCCTTGGGGCGTCGCTGCGGCGAAGTTGACTCATTTGTTGGCGAGCGATGTGGAGAGGGGTCGAGGACGCTCCATAAGCGGCGAGCTGGAGAAAGGTGGGAGCGCTGGCGGAGAGGAGATAAAACAAGTGGCATTGAAAGATAAGATGGCTGTAAAGTCAATCAGTATTTATCCTGGGCTTTAGGACCTGATGCAAGAGAAGGGTCTAGTTCAATTACCCTAAAAGAGTCATCGTATATATCATCATCACCTCCCAGTCGCGCAAAAGGCTTGGAAGTGTCAACCTGTGGTCCTGTGAATAAAGACTAGGAAAAAATCAAGCTTGAGAGCACTAACGCGGAGGCAACTGGAAGACGGCGATGGGGACTGGGGTGGAGTGTCCTTCGCGTCCTGCTGTGTAGCTTATTGCGTTGAAATATGATCATGGAAGCACTCACTTGCATCCCAGGGGCTATGTCTTTGACCATCCATAGGGTAATTTTCTTGTCGGCCCCGCCATATGCCAGGTATCTCCCATCTGAAGAGAATGACACACAGCTAAGGCACCCGCGATCCTCCTGGCTGAAGGGCTGGCCTAGTGGCTGATATAATTCTGTGTCCCATAGCTGCGCGATACCGTTGAAGCCCACGCACGCCAGTACATTGTGTTTGGGTGAAAGCGCGATAGAAAGCAGTAAACTGCCATGCTCAAAGGAATGAAGAAGTCTGCCTGAAATGCTGTCATAAACACGTGCGGATTTACACGAGGCGGAGTACAGTTTGCTGCCGTCCAGCGACCACACAAGCGACATTACATCTAATCCCAGGCCTTTGATGGGGCCGACAAGGAGGACACCGGTCTTGCTGTTCCAGATGCAAATCGTCTCGTTGTGGCCGCCTGATGCAATTCTGTCGCCAGAAGGTGAATGTGCAACACTATACACCTTGCCCTGCTTCGTCTTTATCGGGCCCACCTCGACTTCTCCACTTCCTGCTTTTCGAATCAGGATTGTTCCATCATCGGACCCGCTGGCAAGATGGCTTCCGCTGGGAGACCAAGAGAGTGATTGCACCATGTCTCTATGACCCGTCCAAACGCCTTCGATCATTTCTCCGTCTGTGCGCCACCGTTGGACGCTCCCGTTCTCCCTTCCGCATGCAATCACCACTCCGTCCGGTGAAAGCGCCAATACCCGTCCGCCCTCCCATGTCCATGGTCTCCCGATGAGAAGTCCGGTGTTGCGGTCCCACTTGCGCATTGTGCCGTCAGCAGACCCACTCACGATGTGGATGTTGTCGTGCAAGAAGACGAAGCCTTCGATATCGCTCTCGTGACCCTCAAACTTGTACTTCGGAGTTGGTCTTTTCGATTGCGCTGGGGGTGAAACTGTCGACTTTGCAGTGGACTCAGGAGCCATCATTCGGTACGGTAATGAGCGTGGTCTTATCATTCTGGCTCCAACCCTGCTCGTGATTAGCTATGGGAAGGAATAATTGACCAGCACTCACTGGTTGGTCTGCTGGTTTCTCGCTTGGTGTCAAGCCGGCAAGGGGAGTGAGGTTGTGTATGTATTGCAGGCATGTATTCCATGAGGCGGCACTCATCAATTCTCAGGTTCATTTGTCAATAACCCTAAAACCCTTTTCTCCCTCCCCATTAGATCTTTCCAAAACATGGTGCCAACTGTATCTATTCCTAATTTCCTACCATACTAAGCCTATTCCCAAAGCAGACGCGGTGGTCTTCATCTGTCACCATTTCTCTGTGTCAGAGCCCACAGTCAATGCGTTCTTGTCCCCAAGTTACTGTGCCCCGAGTTCTCGCCTACACATGTTTAAAACTCTTCCTCCGCGAGAAGGAAAATGAAATCTACATTGCAGTACATGAGGTAATGTCGTGCTGGCGATAGGATTGTAGGCACGGGAAGGAAGCATAGGAACGAGAGAGATGGAAGTGTAGAAGATGAGCCCCTCACACGACGTGAGTCTTTCCTACTACGACGACAGTCATCTAGTATACATTCCTGATTCGAGCCGTTATCCTAATGGTCGCGATGCCTGCCGGAAGTAACCTGAATAGACACGGTTGAATTATTATTTTTGGCTCGTATACCCTCCCTCCGTCAGGCTTGTTTTCGTTCTTGATGCGACCTATCCGTATGCGACCGCAGAAGAAACTCGCTGGGCGTAAAGTTTACTCGCATGAAGCCGATGACCGTGTAAGAAGACATGAGAACACCGTCGGACGCGCACTCCCTCAACAATTTAGATGAAGATGCAGTTGGAGATACGTAAGTGTCATTCTCGTTCTGATGTGACCGAATTTCTGTTTATCCGCTGATTTCAGAAAGTGCGCAAGTGTCGTTCGCTTTCGCGTATCCCCCGCGATATTTATCTACCGTAATGAATGCAGAAATCGGGTTTAATCCGACCACTTCCTGATGCCAAGAGCAAGGATCCGCTGGTGTTTCTTCACGACCCAGTCCTGACGACCTTATGCCCACCGGCAGATCCAGACGCCATCAAACCACTTCATGTTCGCCTGCGACCACCCCGTCCTCAACACGAGGGCGCGTTACATTACGTCTTCATGCCCATAGACCTACTACTCCCGCTCGCACGAAAGGTTGTGCTGAGCGTGCAAAGCCGCAGCGGTGGAGTCTTGCGGGAGGGTACGAGTTTCATCGAGATGGGTTCACGTCCGGTCTGCATGCCGTTGCAGAGCACGTTCAATGATGACGTTCAGCTTCCATTTGAGATCGTTATTGTTGATCAGGAGCCTCATGCTGCCACTTCACTCCGTACTGCGAAGGATGCCACAACTTTGAAATGTGGTGCACCTTCGTGCAGAAGTATAAATTCCCTCATATCACAGTAGGTAAGTAAAAGATGTCATATCTATACATAGTGTTCCAAGTAGTTAGTGCTACATTTGACGACCAGTCGTATGGTATGATGCGAAAAGCAATATCCAAATAATCTCGAACGTCGCACCTACTAGGCGACCCATAACGCACCAAAGAAGCTCGAAATAAAAACAATCAAATTAATCCACAGATGCACGTCTAGAGGGGGTGAGATCGAACGTGACCTTCCCTCTCGAGTCAGAATCATCAGTCGAAGACTGTTCGACATTACTACTGCCCTGGGCGGTTTGGTCAGTTGACGCCCGGGGGGTAGTAGTACCATTGCGAGGCTCTTCGTCGACGAAGCGAACGGATCGAGCGGGGGAGACATCGCGCGAGTTCTGTTCGCTGTTCTTTAGAGACTCCAATCTTCTGTGCTGGATGGAGCGACGGGAAGTATGCCCTGATCCCTGGCGGTGAGGTGTATGGCTTCTGCCACGCTGGTCCTCATCATCTACCGGCACGATCTCGCTTGGCGGCTCAACCGTTGACTGCGGCTGATCCAGAAGCTGCTTAGCGTGGCTTGAGAAGGTTCCGCCATCACCTATATTATGTCTTCGTCGGTGACTCCTAGCAGCTGCGGGATGGGTTGTGCTCTTCGTTTTCCACACCTTTGGGCGCTTCCTGTAATCGCCATCCCCAGATGTATAGGCTGGCCCCTCGCCATCTCCACTTTTGTCCGATGCCCATCCCTCTTCGTCCTCATCCCCTCCGGCACGTGCACCAGCGTTTTCATCTCTTGAACCGCCTGAATGCATAACGTCCCGTGCCTTGGATTCTAGAGCACGGATATCATGCTTGATGGTCTCCTCGACCTTTTCTGTGCCGCGATGGATTTCTTCAGGGGCGTGGTGTAGCTTGCTAAGATATGTACGGCCTGCTTGTACTGACGAGGCTCCCGTCGAGGGCTTGAATGCATTGTAGATGACCTCGACATCGACCTATGAAGCAGATCAGCAACATTCTCCGCGCTATTAATCGACCAACACACCTCTCCGCCAGGGCCATCTCGTCGCTCAATAATTTTATGCGGACCTTCTCTCCACTCCGTAGTCCTCTCCATCCCATCAGGCGGTACCTCCTCCTTCATCTCTTCCTCCTTCTCCAAGTCCTTTTCGAGCGCAGCCTCCGTGCGTGTGTTCGCACTGCTCCCTTCTCCGATCTCCTGCACGTCTGGTGACGGCGGCCCTGAAGTAATTGTACTTGCCCGCTTGCTCTCCATCGTCGACTTCTCCTCTTCTGTCAGTACACCCTCACCGCGTTCCAGTGCACCAGGATCGCGGTTGATGATAATGTCTTCCGCACGTGTAACGTGCCGCAGTTGCGTTGTCCAATCGGGTGGGGCATGGCGGGACCACGTACGAGACGAGACTGAATGCACGCGGCGGCCTAGAAGCGAGAACGGGATCGACAGACCGTGGATAGCAACACTGCAAAGGACCATGAACGCGACGATGGGCTGGATAGTAAGGGCCAGGAAATCATGCTGGTTGATTGGAGGGTTGTTGGGCTCTGGGAGCTGCTGCGCCGCCAATGTGGAAATATATATGGCCCCTAAATGATAACATACGTCAAATAATCGTGTCAGAGATTTAAGGGTACACACCTATGCCTATGGGTCCGAAATGGCCACTGAAAATGGCTTCGCGGAAAGTCTTTACATCGGGTATGAATCTGTAGAGCGCAATCATGATTGGTAGCCTCTTTAACATCAACACCAAAAGTGCGATAACTATGAGTCTCCAGACGCTGAGCTTGAGAGTCTCATTGCTGAAACTATCAAATGGCATCCAGGCGCCAACGTAAACGAAGGCAGCAACGTTGAACATTAGATCGATGACGGAACTGAACACTGATTCCTCAGTCTGGCGGTTGAAGAAGCCATCCCAGGCAAAAGCAGTTCCGCAAGAGAATGCTGCCAGAAGGTCATCTGAACCTAACATGGTCATGATACCGATGGTAAGTAAGGCGAGAGATATGTACTGCGCAACGTAGGACTGGCGGTCGATGAAGTCATTGCGCTGGCAGAATTTCATAAGGTGTCGGAAGCCCCATCCTAACAAGGCACCAAACACGGTACCAAAGATGACCTGATCTGTGACGGCAGGATTAGCTGAAGGGCATTCAGTGAATTGTTTGACTTACAGAGCCAGAGTAAAAGAAACCAATCCTCGATCGCGCGGCCGGTAGAAGAGTCCAACAAGAGGTACAATGCGATATACAAGAAAGGATACGCTGCTCCGTCGTTGCAACCGCTTTCCGCAGCGAGGAGATGACGAAGGTGAGCAGGAACGTGCTTATCGGCATATTTACCACCGACAACTGCGGCGGCAAGAATTGGATCAGTAGGTGTCAAGCATGCGGCGACTGCAAGGCTCGATAAAAAGCCTAAGTCAGGTATTAAGGCATAAATCAATCCTGCCGAGACAAACCAACCCTGGTGATACGTTTAATTGATGGCCGATGTCACAAAAGTGTTCATGAGGTTACGTACCCATGTCATGACAGGAAGTAGAAGGAATAGCAAACTTTTCCAGTGACGCTTCATATAAGCTTTTGGGAGTTCGACGCCTATGGCGAAGACTCCTATGGCGAGGACAACGCGAGTAAACTCGAGTGTGATTTGATTTACGGTATTCTCGTTTTGGCTGCCCCAGCTGCGAGGGTCAAATATGCCGGCACCATAAGGACCTGATAAGAACGTTGAGGATGCGACCGGAAGAATATTGAGGCTGAAGCTCACCAATAATGACGCCGAAGAGAAATGCCCAGCATGCCTCCCCAATGTACAACTATTGGGATGAGGTACAATGAGCTAAAGGGTGATATATATATAACAAACGGTGTCACCTTTTCTCGAATAAACAATGAGAACATGCCAAACTACAGTCAGTGGTGTGAGCGGGTGAGGAAGTGAAGAGGGGCATGAGATCATACCAAGACGACGAAACCTCCGAGACATGCATAGGCAATATGCGGTATGGTTAATGAAAGCTGGGGAGATTAATGAGCAGGTCAGTACTGTAAGTTCGATAAGTTACTTACCGGGTGGAATAACATGACGTCCGACTAGGTGGTGTAGTATGAGCCTGAGGAAATTGGAATGCTATCTGAAAACAACGCGTGCACTTAGGCGGGAACAGGGCCCAATGCTGGTCATAAAATAGGACGTGGGGGTTGGTGAGGTCGTAGTGGAGTATTAAGAAACCAGACAAATCCTGTGGGTGGACGGGATCCTTGTCCGAGTCGCCGACTCTATGAAATCCCGGGTACCAAGTTATGTCAGCCAGAGACCCTTGCCAAGGTGCTGAGTTGCTAATAGCCAAGGAATCGATATGAGCTGTAGATACAGCAATAAACTTATTCCAGTTTTTATATAGCGAGGAGCGGGACATGCTGGCAGGTAATAAAAGAACGCATGTTCAACGCAGTTTTCAATTCAACCGGCTCAGATCATTTTAATATTACACCCCTCTATCACCGGGTACCACGTACTACTACATCTTCCCTCATCGACTCGTCATTTTTCTGTGGCCTTGCACAGCTGCACCAGCTGGTGCCGTGTATTAGCCTCTGTAATCAAGGTTGGCTAAGTAAGGCTTCTGATATTTGACAGGGCGCTTACCCTGCTCCTTCACCCACGGACCTGCCCATGGGATTATGTGATAACCAAATTTTTCTCTCATGAACCCAAGGTCCGAACCTCATTCATCTCCACCCCGCCGCTTAAGGAATCTGTTATCGTTACCCATACGTATCATTTGGGTAACATTTTTGCACACCCGACGTTCTTCGCATTAGTCGTGACCTCACCGGCTCACCTGACATGGGGTGTCTTGCCAACGTCCATTCCTCGTGGTACCCGGTGAAGCTTAGTCTCTCTAGAGGCGTTAAGGTGATCGAAATCCTGACGAGCTTGGCCACTTATCCCCACCTTTCCATCGTACTATTCACACCCGTCACAAGGAGTACTTCAAGGATTGGCGGCTGTTCGAGAACAGTCCAAGATCTGCAACACTCGGAATTCATATAACCATATCTTCGATCATTTCGGTACTTCGTTACTTCGGGGGACTCCAGCTGCACAAGTAGGGCACGGTGTGCACCTCTTCCAGTATACCCGTTCCCCGATCTACCCTACCACCGTGACGGCCAACAACGTACGATCGCACTTGCCGCCTTGTCATGAGGCAACCCGCCGTCAAGGTTCGCTTCGGTCTATCCTTGAACCCCTTAATAATTTTACGTTTGCGTCTGACCGCGTGGCACTTTTAGGTGTGTTATCTCAATAATTACCGGCGGCCGACAGTCTCAGCGTGTTTTTTTAGATGACGCTGTTGGAGCGTCTGAAGTACCGCTCAGGCAGCTTTCACCTATTGTACAGCTCCCGCGGTTACCCCCAACGATTGCGCTGCTGCACAACCACCGAGCCATAAGTAACGACACCGTGGTCAGGAATAGACTCCCCATGTACTGGTAACTATTTACCGTGCTTCTATTTCGCGTGAAAGGCCAATCAGTCAAGTTTTTTTTATTCGCACAAAAATCAATGATTGGCCCTCTGAAGCATATTTCGCAAGCGCTCTCCATCATGTAACTGTATGTGAGGCGTGTCTACCTGCAAGGACTGTGCTGGTCCATGTTGTGACGCGTTTTTCTCCTGCGAGACGGCATTCATCTGATTGTGCATCGTTGTGGCCCATCAGTGAACAAGGGCCAAACACATTATGACGCCGTCTCGTGCATTCAGGCGAGGTGTGGTCAGATTGCCATCGTCCGTACTAAGAATTCCTGTCGTTGGTAATATGTATCCTACAGTTATACGCGAACCGGAGCGCTGACCACTCAGTCCTATGGACCCTTCACACCCAATTCTCATGCATCCGCGGAGCACATACTAAACTGAAGAGCGGCGATGTTATGATCTGTGAATCACGTATGACAAATGTTGCTCCGCTCAATTTTGACGCATTGCAGTTGTGGGATATAGGATATCGCTTAGAGATCCATCAAGGGTGCTTGTGAATATGGATGAAGGGGACAGCTTATCGATAACGCTAAGGACATCCTTAAATCATGCATATACTCAAATTCCCAAGTCCGACGAAGTGACCCATGCCATTATTTCCTTCAAAGTAAAAAAAAGGAGGCATCATTTCTTCATATTTCGTTTTGACATACTCTTCTCGCTCCGGATCCTACCCTGTTTCCTGGGAGCAGCAACAGTCTTCTTCGCAGCGCCCGTCTTCCTCGCCCGTTCTCTCTCTTTTTCTTTGCCACGCACAGGCACACCCTGCTTCGCAAGCGCAATCCTTGCCTTCTTCTTCGCCATGCGCCGCGCAAGCCGACCAGCGTCCGTCGCTTTAACTTGCTTCCGCTCCCCTTTAGAGAGGGTCGCTAGTTTTTCCCCGAGAGATGGATCGCCTTTTGGAATGTTGATGGGTAATAATGCCTCCGAGGCTTTACTGGCGCTTGTGTTCTTCGCAGCAGCAGCTTTGTCAGTCTTGGAAACACCGGAAAGCGTTTTGCAACGTTGAACGCGTAGTTTGCGCTTTGCAAACTTGAGTTTTCCCTCTTCCATAGCAAGAACTTCGTCTACGCAAACTCGATCCTTTAAGAATGCGTCAGGACGTTCTCTTAGAAGTAATAATCGACCAACCGTAAATTGCACATATGCAAAGCCCTTCCCGAGTTGCGTATCCTTATCCCGCACAATTCGCACTCGTGATACCCACTTGGCCGCTTCTGCAGCTTGACCAGGAGCCCCACGTTCGGTAGTGAGGAAACTTTCGAAGAACGCGCGCACATCTTCCTCTTTGCTCGCAAAGTCAAGGTTACCGACGAAAACCGTTGACTTGGGGTCGCCTGCAAGGACAGCTTGTTTTGCATTGCCATCCACTGGTCTGCCTAACGAATCCACACGGATAGTGCGGTCCATGAAAACGGTTCCATTGCACTTCTCGACGGCGAGACAGGCTGCCTCGGATGGGTCCATGACTGGTGGGGGAGGAGGCAAATTCGAAGGACGCTCCTTCTCAAGAGGGGGATGGGCGAAGACAATATATGCATTGACGGAATCGGCGCTGGGATGAAGCTCTTGGTTGATGAACGCAACCTTTTTCTTTTGACTCGGAGTAAGATATTTCTTCTCATCATTTTTTGCTTCGTCTCCTATAGGATTAGTTTTGCGCCATGTGGACGCTCGATCTCGACCGTGTTTCCGGGGTTCTTTCCCGTCGTCGTCAGGAAGCTTAGTCGTGGGGTTTTGGAATGCTACGGAGCGAAATCTTGCCGATTCGATTTTTGCAGTTGGTACAAATGATAAAATGTGCTTATGGAGCTGCTTTTGCAAAGGCTGTCACATATTTAGTGTTCATGAAATCGACAATTGATGAGAGTTCAATGGCTTACCCGCTTTTGAGCAACCTCGGACGAGAGGTTGCCGACGAAGATTGTGCGCAAGTTGCGCTGTTCCTCAGACTCATCTTGGGGTGCGTGTTTTTCCTTGCGCACGGATGCCCATTGGTTTGGCTTTTCACCGCCCTTGAGAAGCGACTCGTGAACAATCGTAGACGGCCCGCTCTCCTCCTCGGGATCGATAGTGTCGACAAGATTAGTACCAGGGAGTTCTGCGCTACTACTCTCCACGGCTGAGGTTGCCTTCGATTCCCGGGCCTCTGATTTTCTCTTCTTAGTCTTTTCTCCTTTACTATCCCGTTGCTTTTTATGCTTTGGAGGTGATTCTTGTTGTTGCGGCTCTTCAGGAGCAGATTTCCTCTTCTTCAGGCCATGCATCTCCCCACCTCCCTCCGATTTACGCTTCTTGCCATTGGGTGTTGCAGTACTAGTATCACCTTGGGCCTTATGAACCTATATATGATGCTTTTCAGAGGAGTTGTAATCAGACCAGAAGTATGAAAGACGCACTTGAGTCTGGAAAAGGGCATCCAGTTCCGTATCGATTGCTTTTTGCTTGCCCGCAGCTTTCTCTCCGAGTAGAAATGAGGAAAGACTCATGGCTAACTCATGAAGTTTGGATAGAAAGTAAGTAAAGTATCAGGTAATAAGGGCAAGATGTCCCACGGACTCGGAATGTCGGATGTCCTAACCAAGTCGCGGTGGCTGGAGTCCTAGCTAAAGAACTGAAAGAATCGATTCACATCATAGGCCCGGGCGCGATCGTCTTTTATCTCTCAAGCTGCATGGGGAATATAATCAAGGCAAGATTTATCCTATCCAACTTGCCTGTCATCGCGAAGCTGTATTAAGTGTCCAGCGCACGCGAAATACCATCGACTGCAATTAGTAACAGGCATCTACAGTATCCATTTTGATGTCGCAATGCAGTTATAATACAATGACGTCCTACTCAACCATTTATTGGTCGCCGACACTTAATCCCGATGGTTGGTCTGCCGACCACTCTTGGACTCATGGAAGACGCTAACATGATCAACAAATGGCGCAGGGCACTCATTCGAGGAGCGATGGAGCTGGATTAATGTGCGTTGGACCTCTAGTAGATACTCTTCAAGAGTATCTAGGAATCGACGTGTCTGCAGATGTTTTGAAGAAGCGACACTGAGTGCATACATCGTTGTTGTCAATGACTCGGTCAATTGGTCATAAAGTAGTGGTACGTACATGCTTATGCCGTTCTCCTTAATGATACATGCGATACCATACCCGCCAGCTGCGATAGGCCCGAAACCCCTCAGCCGCAGTGCAGGGTTTCCATTGTTTGAAGTGCACAAGATGGAGGTATTTAGTATGCTCCAGCCTGGATCTGCAAAGATTGCTGGGAGACTCTCCTGTTGTTGGGGATCGGATCATCAGGAGATGGATCAGGGTTTCCTGCCATCTGGCGCTGATGCAAGCAGTACAATGCATACAGGTGTCTGCAACCAGTTATTACTGAAATCAAGTTACGATTAGCAACACAACTGACCTGTCTTGACCCAAGCCTTGGCTGCACTCCTTTATCAGTTGCACATGTCGCTCGCAGGCCTTGCACAATTTATGGATCTTCTCCTCAGGCGAACACTCTGAAAAGAATGTCTAAAGATAAATAAGTCACTTTGGAAGAGGAGCCAACCAGTTAGATGGGCGCCTACCTTCGTGAAATCGACGCTCTGTGGTTGCACGGTCCGGATCCCTTCAGTTCTCCCGTGAAGGAAAGCCTTCATCATCACAGGTTCATAGGTACATTCCGTCTTGCCTGTGATCGTGTCAGTGTGAAGCCTTCAGCAGCTCTGAAGATCTCGTCCTAACCATAAAGCCCGAAGTACACCGCCTGGAAAGCCATCTGTACGAACGCATCTGGGCTGAAATTATAACTCATGATGAAATTCTTTCCGTAGCCATTGAACTCGAGCGCCTGGCAGTCACTCTGACATATTAAATCACCGAGCCGCATCTCAGCGTGCCGAATGCCATTGCGAATTGCAGGAGTCAGGGTCCACATGAGTTTAGAGGGTGATGTATCGCATGAGCCATGGAGAGACTCGGATGATATCAATGGTTTAGTGGTGTGGTCGTTGGGCGCTGACTTGAGTGGCTTGTGGGACTTGGGGTGCGGTGAAAGGGGTGCGTGGAATAGCGTGGGGGCAGAGCCTGAGGGGTTAATCAAATGAACAAACCGCATAAGGCCATCAGCAACAACATCTGATACAAACCTGATGGTATGATAAGAAGCGGTCAGGTTCAAGGCGATTAGGACGTACCGCAGAACAGTGTGTCCATCAATGGCAGCATGCTCATAGTTGATACCGGCGGTACCGTCTGCACAGACAATGATTTGGAACTTGAAATGAACGATGAATAAAATCAATTACCAAGGGAACTTTGTGAGCAATTTGTGAGCAATGACTCACTTTATCATATCACCGGCTAGTGCAGGTGCCAACCTGCACACCTTCATGCAGTTGATAAGTTCCGCAGAGGAAATTATTACATAGAGCGGCAAGGTCTTCTCCATTTTCGCCGTTTTGCGAGGGCGCACCAACACCATCGCGACCTGGGGCTGCATCATCCAAGCAGACCACAAACAATGCATCATCAACTATGCGCAGACAGGCTGCGTTTGCCGTGTCCTGGGAAAGGTCACGTCGAAGGGAGGACCAAGTCTTCCTATTCTCGGTAGTAAAGACGCCGATAGCCATCCGGGCAGCCTTTTTCAGCTACGGTTAGAGGAAGTCGGGAAGTATTGTTTGATATGCCCTGACCTCAGTGATCGGAATCTTGTCGGCGTCCTTGCAAATAGCCTGGAGGTTGTGAAGAACTTCCCGCTCTGTCAACAATGGTCGGTTCTCCTCATCGAGAGCATCAAACCAATCTAATATGATATTAGCGGGAGCAGACATGTGCTAATATGTCTGACTAACAGAATTGACCTCTCCGCAAAATAACGATATGACGAGCTGCATTATTGACGACCATTTTGCAACCGCACTGAAGGAACGGATCAATTCAATCAGGATTTGGAGAAACCTTTGGGAGACAGACTTCCGTTGGTATACGAGCGGTTCCGAACAGCCTGGTATACTGATCCATATCTAGTGTGCGACCGCGGGCGGTATCAGGCTCAAGGAGACCTTTGCGGAGGTCATGGGCAGAAGCTAACGACGATATGATGAGCGCCGCGGCGCGGGGTAGCTGAGAGCTTCGATCGGCGATAGGATTATTCCTATCGACTGTGGAGTTAGAGAAGTTGCGAAGGCAAATGAAAAACGACAGTAAACGTACTCGAGAACAAGAAAAGGGTTAAGAGCCAGCACTAAAGGATCGCTGTGCGAGAGATAGTTTTCGTACCTATTCACAAATCATATCAAATCAAATACCCATGAATCAAATACGTGGAGGCCAGATAAGGGCGGATAAGCTCACCAGAACTCCTCGATATAGCTGCGGAAGGGTGACACAAGAAGAGGCAGGAAGAAGTGGTGCGATCGGTACAAGACCATGGTATTTCGAGGGGACAATATCTCATCTCGGTCTTTCTTTAGCCCATTCAGTCAATGCCTCCTGTAGCACGGGACCTTCGCCATCTAAGAAAGCTTGAACGGCGCGCAGGGTAGCAGCGTGTTCCTTATCATCCTGGAGACCTCGAAGTGCGGTCAAGTAACGCTTGCAGGTTGCATCGAGAGGTGGAATTGGAAGTTTTGGTAGGTTATGCTGGTTTGCAAATGTGTGTCCAGGGGGAGAAGCGGCTGTTGGACATGCCGTCGCTAATTGAGAGGTAGAGAAGAGAATGAGGGGGGAATACAACTTACAGTTACTAGTCTCATAATCCATACAGTTCGGGTCCCAGCAGGGTAGTGAAGACCTATTATGTATGTGACCATGATGTTTTACTAATAAGTTAGTCGGGTGATGGTCTTTACGTGGATGAAGGGGTGGAAGCACACCGAGTATTAAATGTGAGCGCTCTGTCATGCAACTGTCACGCAGATGTAATTGACCTTGCTTCGCAAGGTGGAAAAATGCCAATTGCCATGTCAACTTTGGCCTCTTCCAATCGAAACTTGTCACTCAGCACTGTATAAGTTTTGGGGTAGTCAGAACGACAACACGTTTGCCTCGTTCACTGAATTGAGGACGATCTAACGTCCGGCTTATGTCTTAAGACTACCCACAACATCGTCAACAGAGCTTCCTACCTGCATTGAAGTCATCATCATTCAAAAGTTTAGGTAAAAGCAATCTCTGTCACCAACATCTCAAATTGGAACAGCTGTGTGGTACATATGGATGTACTCGGAGTCTTTTAGTGAAACTGAATGATGGAGAAGCTAGAGAGTTGGCCACTCTTCAAAAGCGCCTTGACTAAATCGGAAGAAACTAATGTTGCCAGAGTCCACTGCCGCAATGACTATGCTCTTTTTGCCAGCTTTGAGTGCTGCAAATGGATTCGGTCGATGTTGAGCTGATACAGGCGGTGCCAATGACGGCATTAGCCACGTAAAAATACGTCTAAATGTCGATGTATGGGTGGGCGACGTGGCTGCTACTGGAGATGGTTGAGCCACTGCAGGTGTGCTGCGCTTTCGTGGGGGAGGAAGGGAGGTTTCTGGAAGAACACTGAACAGCTCCGTCAATTCATAGAGAGAGGGCACTGGAGCGGTTCGCGCGCTGTTACACAAAGGTTGGCAGGTAAACCTCGGCAATCACATATGAACTTACTTGACAACGACAATTTGGAAATCAGGTTGCGGCGGTGAAGTTTTCCGGAAATTGGTCGAAGGCTTGTACAAGTTGTAAAATATTTTATATGGAGACGAAGGTGAAACAGGCGTCGCGCAACTGGAATTAGGTGCAACAGAGTGACCTGAAGGTATGAACCGTAGAGACTTGAAGATCTCGCCTAGACAAAACTTGTTATTGAAGGTCTCAAGCAGAGTAGTGGTGCCAACCATATGGTTTATCATAATGTATCCACCGACCGATCCTGAGTGGTCTCCACCAATTCGATGTTCCTCTCCAGAATCTCAAGAGTTTCGTTGCAGTCAGTGAGAAAAGTGATGACAATCTTCGAAAGAATGACGAAGGAAATACGTCACTAGCTACCCGGGGTGGAGGTACTGGATAGCTAGGGTTGGGCGGATCTGTGCGAGTGACCACATACCCCAGGCGCCGCAAGTATGCAAAGACCTAAAACGAGATTGAGCGATCCTCACAAAAACAAATCAGCTATATCTATTACCTGGTATTTTTCGAGTGTCAGGTCTTCCTTTCCAATCATTTCCGAAAAAGCTTGTTGGACAGTCATAGGAGCGCCCTCAACGTCGCCCAAGTCAGACAACCCCGCTTGAATGTCCTTCCAGCAGAACAGAGAGCCTCTTTCAACAAGATAAATAGCCTCTTCGGGTAACAACTCTAATCTCTTCTGGAGCTTCGTCGAGTCGTCCTTTGATGGTGTTGGCCGTGCCGCTGAATGACCCATGACAGAAAAATGAATACCTCTGGCGACGGTGACATGAACGCGGGATATTCCTGGGTACCAAATGCCATAGCTGGCAGATTTACTATGTGACAATCAGTATTCCTAATCGCACAGAACGGCCTCAATAGAAACATACCTAGATATAGCGCGATCAGCTTTGAGAGCATCGAACATCGCAGCGCGTGCTCTGTCAAGCACGTGGACCTGAAGACCCGACCCCCCTCCTGCAGCGGGCTCAAAATCTTTCTCTCCACGCTTTGGGATTACCGGACGCACAGTGCCAACCTTTCTGCGGCGCTTAGTAGAGAATGCATGCGCATATGATCTTCGAGGCTCACGGCAGCTTTGTCCAATCCAGTCCACCATCTTCGTCACCCGATGATTGCTCTTCTTCAGCTGGATCCCGAATTGATGTGGTGGGCTGAGGCCGTGGCCTTTCTAGTGCATCATCCATATTGTCGGTGACTTGCAGCAACGTTCGAGTGAACTAGAAATGGTTAGTTTTGATTGAGCAAGTCATCCGTTGAAAAGATGATCTTTGATCGTCAAATGGGGAAATAGAATCACGTTACTTTTTAGAAAGTCACCGAGTCAAACCGCTGCGAAACACTCGTTGCTTTCAGGATCGGAGTCGACCACAATGGCGGCAGAACGGAAACCAACGTTCTTCCAGTCTCTTGCTGTGCGCAATGTTCCTTGCAAGACGAGTGCAAACGTGACCCTCTCATAGGCTGGTGGACTGGCGGGAACTTCGGTCGACCTTCTGTTCTTTCCAATAGACACCATCAAGACGCGTCTGCAGTCTGCTCAGGGATTCGTGAAGGCTGGCGGCTTTCGTGGAATTTACAAAGGTGTAGGTAGTGTCGTTGTTGGGAGCGCTCCGGGAGGTATGTGTTTAGTTATTTGTGGTCGGGCGATGACGGTTCTGACGCAGAGATTACAGCTGCTGCATTCTTCTCCACCTATGAAGCTATGAAGCATTCACTCCCCCTTCATGGCCAACTTGCACCTGTGAATCATATGTTGTCCGCGTCTGTGGCAGAAGTGGCAAGCTCCTCAGTCGTAACATTCACCTTTCACAAATGAACCATTTCCCTCAGGTTGCTTGTTTGATACGCGTCCCTACTGAGGTAATAAAGACCAGGATGCAAACATCGACGTATGGTGCTTCATCTTCCTCATTTTCGGCTGCAAAGTTTGTCATGCAACACGATGGTGTTCGTGGCTTCTACCGTGGTTTTTTGACTACTATCATGCGCGAGGTACATGAATACGCTCTCACACTGTCTGATGACCAACTAATTCAATATTTGCACTTCTAAGATACCCTTTACATCACTTCAATTCCCGCTGTATGAGTTACTCAAGCATCGACTATCAATATATCTCCACAGAAAACCCCTGTATGCACACGAGGCTGCGGTGTGTGGAAGCATAGCCGGGGGGACTGCAGCGGCATTGACAACGCCGCTTGATGTTCTCAAAACACGCGTTATGCTCGATCTTCGAGTAGGTCTTAATCATGAATATTGATGACATTTCTAACACCTATTTAGGATCCTTCCAAGCAACAAGTGCCGAGTATTACCACACGACTTCGGCAGATCTACGTGCAAGAGGGCGTGAAGGCTCTGTTTGCAGGCGTAATACCGAGAACGATGTGGATATCAGCTGGTGGAGCTGTCTTTCTTGGCGTTTATGAATGGGCTGTCCATGGATTAATGAGCTCCTGAGACATCGATTGACTGCACCTCTCATCAATTATTCACATTCACGACAATTACAGCGTCATTCCATGGATTGATTGACGACAATAGAGACATACAATGATTAGAGTCAACTCTGCTGTTTTATACTACTTAGAATGCCCAATACCCAATCCTTATCGCCATAAAGCTTCTCAGCGAAGAATTGGCCTAAAACTTCCCTCAATTGCCCCGTAGTCTCAGCATCGCCCTCATCTGCTGGATCTAATGACTCAGGCATGTCCGATGGAGGATGCAAAACATGCAAGGCGGTCTGTTCCGATACTCAGGACGGTAATCGCATAAACGTGAAGGAATACTGACCATGACGGAATCGACGAGAGGACCAGTCTCTCCTGGCGTGCACTCACTTCCCACCACCTTCACTCCGCCACCCTCCACGAGTCCTTTCCTTACTGCCTCCTTGCCGATGCCTACGAGGCCGCGAATGGCACCTTCTCGGGTGCCCTTTGATTTATCCGATGATATTAGAGCAACGAGGAGTGTTTTCATAATTCGCGGTGAAAGGGACGGATAGGTCGTAGAATGTTGAGTAAGCAGACGGGAGAGCGTCTGAGCGGCGGATGTGCGCAAGTGGGTGGCATGTAATGGTGGAAGCGTAGAATGGAGAAGAGTTGAAAGGATAGCGGGCAGTAATTGGTGGAGCTGTACGAAAAATCAGCTTTGTTGAACTGTAGCGGTTTTGGAGCATTACTCACATAAGGTTCTATGAATAGCGTATTGTTCTCCAGTATGGCGCTAACGACATCCAGCAAGACGTCCAACCGTCCGTCCGCCTCAGTTTGAGCACCTTCCTTTAGTGCAGCCACAACCCCTTCTCCAACCCAGCGGATAAGGTATGGCAAGAGTGCTTGTAGACCTGCATCATGGCGCAAACTGGCGAGCGCTGCTGTTCGCTTGGCAGAGTCAGCAGTGGGCGGTAATAATGACGACGTAAGGCGCGTATAATACAGTTGTAACTCCCGTGATAGCACTTGTTTGACAAGTTGCTGCTGTTGCTGTTGCTGCTTCTTGACAGTAGAACGGCTTTCTGATGGCGGTGTCAAAGGGAATGTGCCGTTTAGTTGAGGAGGTGATTTTGTAATTTCTTGGTCGACGTCCTTGGGTATTGCCGGTGGATTTTCTGGGATAAGAGGCTGGACACCCTCAACTGCCAGCCAGTGAGCGGTCCAGCTGACACCTTTTGGCAATGTGATTTTCTCCTCTCGAAGCACGCGGTCAAAGTCGATCTCTTCGTCATCCACGAAGTAGACAGGGCCTACATTAGCGGCGTTCGGGAATGGAAGAGCGCGTCTAAATACGGGGGGATTGTGTGGGTTATGACCATAAAGAGGCTCGATATTCAGGACTCGAAGGGCTTGGTCAATGTCTGAAGTTGTTATAGTGGTTCGTCGGGCATGGCGCATGAACCGTGAGGCTTCCTATTCATCATCAGGTTATTTTACTCGATGTATTTGATTCAACTGCGCACCTCTATGACCTGATGAATGCGATACTCGACATCACTAGCGAGTGAGGAGGCTACTGACTCGGATAAGTTGGTGATGCCTAGTGATTCGGCGACGTCCTGCAAATGGCGGTTTCATCTCGTCGCATAAGTGGACACTGTTGGAAAGCATACTCTGACCGAGTCCGACTTATATATCCCTGTTTGATGTGTCTGAGCAGCTTTAGCCTTGGGCTTGCTCATCGTGATCCAAGTCGATGTAAGTTTAAAGTTAAAGTCACTAAACAGGACTGTGGTCACGTGACATTGACCCCTTTCTCACACCGATTTTTGTATATAAGTATGATGGACTTACACTAACTTCTAAGCTTCAAGATTGACCTGATCGGAGATGTCACAAAACCAGACCATCGTCGGCAGTCCTCTTACCTTTACTTATAAAGATGTCGACGGAATCCCCATCATGCTTGACGTTTATCTTCCTCCAGACGACGTCAGCCAACAACATGGCTCCGATCGTCCTGCTGCGAAGCATTGCCCTGCAGTCGTCTATTTCCATGGAGGAGGACTCACTGTAGGAAATAGACAGAGCTGGTTCCCTGCTTGGCTGACAAGTAAGTTGGATGTCTGCCTCAACTCCAACATCACTATAGTCTTTCAAGTTCCCTCACACTGACTCGCGCAATGAAATACCTAACTGATATTATCCCCAAAGGCCGGTTGTCTGCACGCGGTATCATATTCATCAGCGCTGACTATCGTCTTCTTGCCCCGTGTACTGGATATGATGTGCTTGCTGACGTGAAGGACGCCATCGGCTTCGTCGCAGGAGATCTGAATGCTCTGCTCGACCAAAAGCAGAATGATCTTAGCTTAGGTTCACGTTTCCGCATTGATCCTGGCTCAATAGCTGTCGTTGGTACTAGCGCTGGCGGGTATTGCGCATATCTGTCCGCCTTTCATGCAGTCCCTAAACCGAAGGCAGTCCTCATCGTTTATGGTATGGGAGGCGATTTCCTAGTAAGTCTCATATTACTAGCTCTGGACATCCCTGGTTTTACCAACACTCTGGTGCCTCAGGCCCATCAATACCTCGTTCCAAAGACAAAAGCATTTTTCCAAGGAAGGGAGATGCTGGATCCCGCCCAGTTTTCCGAATACATGTATCCCTTCGGCAACGTCCAAAGCACATCAGATTCACCACTTGTATACCATCCACAGTCATACCACATCCCCGGATACCCTGCGAATCCACGAATGCTACTCTCGCGGCTATACCTTCAGCTCGCAGTCGCCCTAGACTATATCACAGGCCAACATGAACCAAGTCTCAGTGCTACGTTGCGCGAGGCTGTTGATACAGAAGGCCCTTTCGACGAGGCACTCATCGCCGATCACAAGGTACTTTTCCCCCAATTCAATGTCACGTCCGATTGGCCAGCGACATACCTCTTCCACGGAACCAGTGACACAGCTGTGCTTTTGCAAGAATCCCAGACCATGCATTCTTTACTTACTAAGGCTGGTGTAGAAGTTATTTTGGAAGAGGTACCAGGTCGAGAGCATTCATTTGATTATCAACCGGGGGCAGAGCTGGCATATCAAGGATCATTTGACGCAATCGTTCAGTTCCTTGATCGCCACCTGACCCAGTAACGCCCACTCCGCTGAGTCGTTACAGGCGGCTAGATAAACACAATAGACCACATCAAGTGGTGGGGATTAGTAGCTGTCCATGAATATACTACAAATTGATTCGACGTGTTGCAAGAATCAGTTGGCGACCTTTCATATTGGACAATGTGATCATCAGTGACATGATGGTGTGAAAACTATCGAATCGGCGCTTTCAGTACTATCGGTAGACGATACAAATTCGACATACTGTATGTAAATAAGTGCCTCGTGTAAAGCATGAGGCTAGCACGTGTACCTTCGATGAATTTTCGAAACAGATGGCTGATGGATTTTGAGATATGTAGTTAGCAATTGGCATGGTCGCACATAGGCCATCAAATTCCGCCGGGCCCCACCAATGGCCCTATCTCTTGAATGTGATAATGTACCTGCGTAATTATAGACAATCCCCTGTAACTGTTTGAGCCAAGTCTCAGTCAGGGAGGTATGTACGCGAGTTATTCAGAACGAGGACTATCACGGAAACCAGCGTATAACATCACGGGGTGGCAAGCTGACCAGCGGAGGTTACGTGACGAGGGTGTTGTGGGATGCTGCAAGAATTTATCCCAACAACCATGGTCATATTCTTCTTGCGTAGGTTTAGTTGCGGACTAAATTTGAGGGCGCTATGGCCTCTAGGACGTTGACTTTGGTTGCACTGTAGAAGATGGCTGAGCTCCTGCTGAGGATGACTGAAAGGTTCTCTTCATCTGCGCTTTCCTCCGGTGTGACAGCGCGGGGCACCATCCATTAAAACTAGAAATTCGGCTTGCATACAGCGGAATGAGGAACACCGATCCAACTGACGGGCGGGACACTGGAGGGATGAGATGGCTTGAGACACTGGAAGTCGGCTACGTTGTGTAGCGATAGGCGCAAGTTCGAGGTTGTAAGGTACTAAGGACTCGTACTCCCCTGGCGACGGATTCCCCTTTTCCTTACGTCTCCATTCTTAGCGCCTCTGTCAACATTTCTATTACGTTCGTTACCTAGGACGCCACCCCCTTCTCTACTTGTAGACATATTTAAGTAACCATTCGTATCATACGTTCAGCGGCAGAGTAGCAGAGTAGTGGTCTCCCCCCTTATACTCACGGTCTCAATCATCACATCGAACTCGCACCGCTACGCACAATGTAGCACACTGACAGAGGCGGGATGAGAGAGGGTGACAGCCCTCTGGTGTACTATGACACAAGTTGTAACTTTTTATGTAGTGTAAGCTAAGGGAGTGGCGTATCAAGGGAAGACTAAGGGACGGTTCTGTCGCCAAGAGAGTACAAGTCCTTAAAGACTATGAGTAGAACCTACTATTGGTAGTATAGTACTGACATGTCTCCATCGACTTGCGATGGTGCAATTGGTGCACCCACCTGTGCTGGGCCTGTGAGCAACAAAAAATGCAGGCCGTATGGGTGTACCACCGACGACGGTCAAGGCAAGATGATCAAGCCTCCTGAGCTTGTCATTTTATAGTTTATCGTGAAACCGGGTACTGGAAGCTCTGGTGCTATGTTTTTAACCATCCACAGATATATTTTGTCGTCTCATCCACCATATGCCAGGTATCTCCCATCGCCTAGTTAAGTCCTCGCAAAAGGGTTGGCCGATTCGCTGACGGGACTTTGTGTCCCATAAGTAACTGTGCAATATCCACCTCACCTACGTATTCCAGTGCATTATTTTTGGGTGAAAGTGCGATAGTACGCAACCAACGTTCCGTGCCAGAGATGTTGTCAACTTGTCGAGAATGCGTGCGAATTTATCAGAGGCAGAGTTTGTTGTTGTCCAAACCTCGAACTTATATAAGTACACCAAAGATGTCCGGACGTTGCTCGATGGGCTTGCTGACTAGAAGCTCACCGGCCTTACTGTTCCAAATGCGAATCGACACATTGTTCCCGCCTGATGCAATTCTGTCGCCCGAAGGTGAATATGTGAGACTATACACCTTCCCCTGCCCCATCTCGATGAAGCTTACCCCGATTTCTCCGCTATCTACTTCTCGAATCAGGATCGTTCCATCACTGGATCTACTTGGAGACGAGAGCGACCGCACACTCCGGTTGTGGCCTAAATGCCTTCCATCATCTTTCCGTTCGTGCTCCACCGCTGAATGCTCCTCTCACATGCAATCGTTTCCATCCGTGAAAGCACCAATGCCCGTATGCTACCACCCTTTGCTTTCCATGGCTCCCCGACAAGAAGTCCCGTGTTGCAGTCCCACTCACAATGTGGACGTTGTCATGCAAGAAGACGAAGCCCAAAGGATGGTTCTCATGCCAAATTAATACACCAAGTGACTCACCGTAATAAGCTATGGCTTCCGAATCATCTGCAACGTTGAGCTTGTCGAGCCTCAAGGAAACTTCACACCCAACTCAATCCATACTACCGAGTGCGGTGCATGGATTTGAAGGCCTCTGGCACTGTATGAAGGGTTGACCACTACTGGCTGGCTGGCCTGCTCTTTCGCTTGATGGCAAACATTCAATGGGGTTGAGTTACTTACTATACTCATCCTAGGCACGGATTCCAACTCTCTGCCTTAGGGAAAACCCAATAGAAGAAGATATCGTCCAACTCTTCTCTATTACATAAGACGTGGCGCTAATCTTGTCGATTCACAGGTTCGTATCTCAGTGATCCTATAAGCATTTCTTCTGGCTTATTCCCTACCAAATTGCGGTGCCCATTTAGTTTCATGGCGGGCTTCAGAACTTTAAACTTACAACATTATTTTCATAAGTGGCGGGTGCGCAGCGGCAAGCACTTATATTTCACGCTTGACTAGATGCGGGATCCGGTTCTTCAGGTTGGCAATGTAGCATGGTGATATCTAAGGTGTTCGGTCAAGTCGCAATTATGGTCAAAGGCACCAGTCACTGGTACCTAGTTGGCTCCTCTGGGGTCTTAAGGAAGTAAGTTGCCTAAATTGTGACGGGCAGACTGCCAAAAGCTGCATTGTACATAACGTCTGCGACTTGGGGAACCCTTAAATGTCGTGGGACAGGAACCTTATCAGAACGTTCGCTTTTGCCCGGTGCTACATACCTTCTGGACGCTTCAAAGCTGAGCCACCACCTTTAAGAAAGCAAGTACAACAAGACATCTAATGGTGCTCGATAGTGGGCCAGGATTTTACTTGGCCACATTAACCTTCATGCTCGCTGATTTAAACTGGTATTGAAAATATTGGAACAGCCATTCTCGTCCCCCATTACCGCCCGCTCCTCCCTTCCTCCCGATAGTGGGAAGTATCTGGCTGAGCTTCGAAGTCCACATATGGTTCGCAAAATATTGGAGGTAATCTACCCGTAACAGCTCATATTGACCCAATTTATGCTCGCCTGCTTAACACCTGTCGTGGTGGTCAGCTCTGAGGAGGTCCCGAAAGACCTCTTTGAATTACGTTCCGCGATACATTCCGACAAGCCATAGTCGGTCACTTATGAACCGTGGGTCACATCTTGGTGTATCTTGAAGCGCTGATCATGAAGATGTGTGAGTTTCGCTGTGGACCTCACCATACCGGCCATGCCATACGGCAAGAGGTAAACAATTATTCTCTGTTATTTGGATGGTGCCTGACGTTCAACAAGTGTTGCCTACACCACGGATTTTTCATTAGACACTTCGTCAAGTTGCTGTACCCATCTATGACCCTGTGCTACTCTGTGGCATCCGCAAGAAAAACATATCTTGTCCAGAAATTTGATCCAGGAGCCTTGTATCCTCGAGTTCGAATATGAATCATCGTCGGTGAAATAGGTGGTGGGAACTCCAGGAATCCAGTGTTGCGAAGATGGACCTCCGTGTCTGGCCATATCTTGCAATGATGGCCCTGCCTGGACAGGCATTGCGAATGAGGATGCATCGGTCGTCAGAGTTGGTGACTTTGTCTCGCAATTCCGCTTGTGTACATGTCTCCGTTGTTCCCATCTCCAGTAAGAAGAGAAATGCGACGATCCTCTTTCTGTCCGCATCCCACCGCTCTACGCTTCCCTTCCACACGCAATCATCTTGCCGTCCAGCGAAAGCGCCAGTGTCCATACGTATGCTTCCACCCTCCCCCTTTCATGGCTCCCCGACAAGAAGTCCTGTGTCATAGTCCCACTTGCGCGTTGTGCCATCCACTGAGCCACTCATAATGTGCACATCGTCGTGCAAGAATACGAAACTGATGGTGTTTGTCTTACGGGCATCGCTTGACGGGGGCATTTCGGACGGTTGGTTTTTCAAGGGATTCAGAAGCTATGGCTCGTTGCCGTGAGTAGTCTTGTGCGTTATTCTGGCTTGGACCCTGCTTTTTATCAGGTGTGTAGGGAAAGGTGGTCATCATTCACTGGTCGATCTCCTGCTCTCGCGTACTGACATGCTAGCAAAGGTCACCGAGCGAGTTCTGATCATCGATTCGCAGATTCATACACAGCATTTCGGATCATTTTTTGGCTGGTTGGATGTTTTCCGAACCATATTATCCGTTATCCTCATCATCCATGATGATGATGCCAGCATGGTGGATCATGTTCATCGCAGATACTAAAGGCGTCGCCTTGAACTGTTTAAATTGGTTCTCAAAACGAAGACTCGCCCTTGTGCGCAAGGACATCCATAGAGATGGTTTGACGAGGCACACATTGCCCATTTTTTACCCAGTTCAAGCATCTAAGACAATCGAATTGGTCATCGACATACCCCCTCGGAACCAGGACACAACTGTCCCAAGCTGCGCAGGAGTTCCCGAACCCGCGTCAGTAAGTCATAGTCATATTGAAAGAGGTAACTAATCAAGGATATTCTTCGATTATCAGCCAGGTGCGTTGGGGCACAAATGATGCAATTCTTTATCTCGCCACCTGATCTAGGACCAGTAATCTGATGATGATTGGCACTAGCGAGTCACCGGGCATAGGCGGCTAGATAGACCTCATGGGCACAATCAGCACAGCATCCACTTGAAGTGTGGGGATGATAATATTATATAATGATACTTTCAGGCTTCCTCTGAAGAATGATTCATAATGACTCGACGTCCACCTTAAATACGTGCTGCGGTTATCGCGGGATTGTCTTTGAGTTGCGAAGCCATGCGATACGCACTTTTTCCAATCGCCGAACCGGTGACAAGTGAAAACCTCGAAAAATTCAAAGCACTCCGCCTGACTTCCCTCAAAGTCGATCCTTCTTCCTTCGGCTCCACATACGAACGCGAGATAGCGTTCACGCCAGAGTTGTGGATGAAACGGCTCACATCACCATTTAAGCGCACGTTCATTGCGTCTGTGAAGGACGAAGAGAATAGCAGCGAAACATGGATCGGAACGGTATCCATACTCGGACCTTCTGAACTGATCCCTGCCACGTTGGAACCGTTTGAAAGAGCGGGATTAGGAGCCGATTGGGACATGTACATGGTGGTCGGAATGTGGGTGCACCCAGAGCACAGGGGGAGGGGTCTAGGAACGCATTTAATGAAAGAAGGTCTGGAATGGGCAGGGACGAATATGGACCCGAAACACAATACGGAGGGGAGGAGAGACAAAATGGTCTTGTTACAAGTCACGGGTCACAATGCGAGTGGCTACGCTCTTTATCAAAAGGCGGGCTTCACGGACTTGACCAGCATGCCCCCTAGTGAAGAAGGACATAGGTGGATGAGTCTGAAGGTTGCATGATTGACGTCTTGAGGGTTTTGAAGTAAATGACAGTCATGCTATATTACTATGGCCCACACCATGGCATCACTGCTTCGGAGAATAAGTATAGCAAGCATTGGTGTTATGTAGATGATGACCTGAATAGTACATTGTCAGAAAGTCTGAGCATGTGGGAATGTAAATGACGTGATGGGTTAGAATGCGAGTGGAAGTGGAGCTTGATAGGACAAAGCGAGCATGCAGGTCAAACCCACATAAAAATCTAACCCGTATTCTCGCCCTGAGCATCCTCACAGTAGTATCCACAAGGAAAGTATTTCTTGTCCAGGAACTTGTTCCAGGAACCTGTATATCGGAGTCTTGCGAACATTAACTTCCATGTTCGACCATACCTTGCCCATGATGCTGTCTACTGCGCGAAGTTGGAACTGCCTATGACGAGCCACTCGCATGTTGCGGTGGTAGGAGTGCCGGTGGTAAGAGCCAGTGACTTTTCCTTAGGTTTCCGCTTGTATGCGACATATCTCTGTTGTTTCACAACATGAAACTGAAGTTTACCTGGAATCCACACGCAGCATATACCTCGACAACCTCCAGAGATGGGCCACGTGTCATTTTCACTGGATTATTTTTGTCGGAAGGAGGGATCATCTCGCTGAGGGGTGTCCACGTCGGCAAGAGGTTCTTGTTGTTATTTGATTTCATCACTATTCTGTTTGACGGCGATGAGCGTGATATTCATGGATTGCCCATCATGACATGGAAAATCAAGATAGGACTTACATTAATATCAGGCAGGTCAACATCTGCGTTACATTTCAAGCTTCTCCGGTCCCGACTTTCCCATCTGGTGTTGATTTAGCTGGTTTGCTATTAGCAGGTACCGGAAGGTTACGACGTGCGAAGAAACGGCGCTCGAAGAGTTCTTGCGATCGCATGGACTGGTTAACTGGCGGGCAGAGGTGAGACAGGATGAATGAGACATTCAGCGATGCGGCGCCTGGGCGAGGTATCAGACGCTGGATCTGAAATTTCCTCCATATTTGGGGGCTCGCCATCACAGGGAATTCAGAAGACATTGAAGATTTGACGCGTCTTCGTGTATCGATCTGGTTCTATCCTGTTGGTGTTCAAAAGGGAATAAATTCCAGGAGTGGTATTCATTGTCGTTTATAGCTGGCAGGTGCTTACAGCATTTCGTCACATTTCAGCTAGCTGATTCCTGAAGACAAGTAACTGTGACAACTGAGTACTGAGTCCTTAGGCAGGTTGCGGGCCTTTGTGTGTTGAGGAAGTGAGGTATCGCAGAACTGGATACTCACTGGCCACATCCTACACTAGGCACAGAGGATCCAGGGGAATATAGGGTGATCTAGTGCAATAACTCACAATTATTTGTCCGAGGTGGTGACTCCGCTTGAGCCAAGGAGGGTCACCACACCACCGCGGTACTCAGTGATATCTCCCATAATCTTCCCATTCCAAAAACAACGGCTGACTGCACAAATGATTACTGAGTTGAAAGGACGAAAACTTTGCAACGAGGGCCAGCCAATCGATCATCATAATACACGTATATATATGATACGGGGAACACATGGTATATAGATATGCAAACACGGGAAGTGTTCCAAGAGTAAGGCCACGGACTGGCCAATAAACAATGGATCATATCAAGATCACGGCGAAACGTAACAAAGCTCTGAAAGCCTCTCCGACACTCGTCCTTATATCCACGCTCGACGCTTTTTTGGACTAGAAGGCGGCGAGGACGCAGGCGATGAAGCGCTCGGCGGGGTGAAAAACCCGCCAGCAGTGACCCCCATTGCTTCCACCCCTGAACCACTAGCCTTGCGAAGAGTCCCGCGACCAATAGATATGGAACCCCTCCCAGAACCAAGCCCATTCCCCACACGCTCAATGCTGATCGTCGAACGCGCTTTACTCCGACGATCATACCCTGCGCCATTGTGGCTATCGCCATTCATTGAGCGCACACCGTTTCCGTTGGCGCCAGCGCTTGTTTGAACCTTCCGCTGCCGCGGCTGGTATGGGATGGTATCTGCACCGCCACCGCTCCACACGCCAGCCGGATCCGTAGCCGCAGCCGCAGTCGAACCACTAGGTCCGATCGGCATAACCAACATCCCATCATCAATTTCTTCATCATCACTCCGTAAACTCATAGGTCGTGTCTGCTTTGGCAATGAACTTGTTGAAGCCTCCGATGATGGTGGGGAAGGTGACCTTCGAGTGGATGGGAGACCCGCCTCCGAGCGGTCAGGGACCTCGTCGAATATTTCATAATATCGCTGTATACAGAGCTTGACGATAGAACCCAGAGTGGTACCGCCAAATGAGCCGGCGGATAGTGTTGGTTCCGTCGCCGTGGGAGTTACATTAGCGGAGGGTGTACTGGACATCGAGGACCCGCTTGGTATAGAACATACGAGTACATCTTGCATGGGGTCCGAGCTCTTGACGAGGTTGGGACAGATGACAATAGCTAGATTATGTGCGTCCATTCGATTTACACTTGACCGCAGGGACACTTCATGCATTAGGTCTATAATCGGGGTTTAGTGCTCGTCGTCCTAAGATATAACAACTACGCAACTCACGGAATACGTTACTCAACAAGATGTACATGCATGGCATAAGCTGTGGTAAAATGGTGTCACGAATGTATGACGCAGCAGCGACATCCGCTTGGTCATTCGTTGGTGTCGGACATCGACGTATATGGGGATACAGAGATTCTGGGAATACGGGTTCGGGAAGGTCGCGCAGATACTTCTTCAGTAGCACAGCTGCGAGATGAGGGTCGTTGAAGCTTCGGAGAGAGACAACTTGACCTATTCGAGTGTCACGCATGTAATCTAGAGTAAGAAGGAGAAAAATACCTCTGTCGTAGGCCTCTTGAACCTGTTTGAGTAACACGGAGTTCGGTGAGCGCCTGAAAAGTCCTTCCTCTTCCAGTCCTGTGTGTTTTGTGGGTTCAGGCACAACATCAAGCACTATTCCCGACACCCACCAGAGTTCAGAATTTCCTGGATAGCATCTTTTAGAACCCGTGGAATGCCACTCTTCTCGCCGTCATGACCCATGAGTTCTTCTAGGGGTACGCCAAAGACACTCGAGCGAACAGGAATTGGTAACACAATTTGCCGCTCGTGTTTCGAATTCTCTCTGTAGATACGTCATCAGAAGTGTTAGATGGTAAAGCGTGGTACTTACTGATACACCGCAGGTGGAATATCAATCTGAGTCAAAGGAACTTGGCGTGCAAGATCTGACAGAGTGTCGACATATTCTATTTTACGAAAGAACTTCGGGCTGGACAATATATTTAGCTCGATGAGAAACCAGGACGGCAGAAGTCAAAGACCTGATGACAGCACCAGCAAGAGAGAAAAGCACTATGGAACGTCAAAGGAGAAATCGACTGAACGAAAGACTTCACGTACTTCTCGAGAAAAAAGAGGAGTGTACGATATACTGCGCCCAATGTTCAGTTGCTCGTGGCTTGAGTGAGTGAAGTGTCCACTGACCAGGCGCTTCAGGTTCTTGCGATACTTCCTACTCAAGCTTCGGTATGCTTTCCAAACCCAGTTCCAGGCGGGAGTGTGCCGACTGCCTGCTGCGAAGAATACCACAGTATAGTCGGATTCAACTGGGGAGAACGAGGAGGTGAGATGAGTAGACGATTGTAGCAGTACGGACGAACCAAAGAGGTCAAGATAACATAGGATTCGCCTGATAAAGGGTAAGGGCAATTGGTTGCATTCTGCACAGACACGTACTGCAACAGTAGATCGTAGGAGACCTCATGTGGATCGGGTAAGGCCGAAGCACTCAGAATGACCCTGCGAAACAGTGCAACACCGTCAAGTTGAGCGTCTATCCGTCAAGACTAAGGCTGTACAAGGAACCTACATAGGCCTAGTCCTAGGAGGGGAACGAAAACATAAATAGCTTAGCAGGTTGACGACAGCTAACCCTGTGTTGTACTCACTCAAAATCAACGCCGGCCTGGAAAATGACCTTGCCCATGACCTCCTGGACCTTATCCCTTGCGCCTGATTCTTCTCCTGTAGCGTCCAAGTGACTTCGCTTCCATGGATGATTGAATATGTTTCTTCGACTGACGGAAGAAAGAGGACCTGAAGAATCGAGAGGAGATGTTGGAGAAGATGATGCGAGTGAAAGAGCAGCTAGTCTCTGCTTCAAGCTAGGCGACATCTTGAGGAAACGTCGTACAGATTGTAAAATGCTAGAGATGGTACAGAGAAGGAATTACAGCTGAGCTGACTTTGCCAACGAGGCTGGTGTGGTTGACAGAGGTCTGGTCAACGTTGGGACATGTGTTCAGCAATAATGAAACGTTGTAACCATAGGTTCTATTTTCTATTATTATGTGACGGACTACTGCAATTGCGTCATGTGATCTAGACTGGGAGCCTAGCTACTTGGAATTGCGAAGTTCTGATCAACGTTTCAAGTATTACGACGATAGGCATTTTGGCAAGGATTCTATCACGTTAATTAAGGTCGCTCGTCTGGGGTCCGCCGATATCCTGGCGATAGAGGCGCGTAATTGAAAAGGTCAGAAAAGAAAGGTCGATTTGGAGGAGGCAATGGTTTATGATTTATGGAGCTTTGGCACTTCATCATCAATCATTGGCAAGGAAACGTCTAGCCAGCGTGCTAAAAGGTTTAGCTAGGTGGATCTAGACAGGCCAGTATTACAAGCTAACAATCGTTGACGTTGACTCCGAGTCACTCTCGGGCGACGATTCGGCCTGCGACACTCATATCCGAGGTTGGCAGTGCTGCACCCTAACGTATTCTATGGTGATTGAATAACGCATCAAGGAGCGCGATACAGCAAGTCAATTTTGGTGCTCCTATCATCGCGGGCCACGGGAGACACTGACTTAACGTCGATTTGAGGTCTGACTAGCATGGTCGCGATTAACCACCTCCGAGCCGTAGTTATCAGCCCAATACAGAAGGAACGCCCGTCTTCCTTCTATTAGGGTCTGCCTACGGCGACTAGGTTATCAGGGGATGACAACGGCATAAGCCAAGAGTCCCAGATAAGTCGCTGAACAAAGTTTGTAACATACAGAGCGCTTGCACACCAACGATAAGGTCCCTGGTTCGTGTAGCGGAAATGGTCCAAAAAGCTGAATAGCGCATACTAGAGACGTTACATAAGGAACAAGGGACTTCAGAGGATACCCTGCATCTTGTACCAAACAGTCGCTAGCTTCTTCATTCATCAGGACAGTCGTCAAGTTCCAACCAAAGACAGACATCCGTTAGGTAATATAGGAACGAAAGAAGAAGGCAGTAGCTCGCAGAGAGATCAGATCATGCTTGATACTCTGGTGGTTATATCATAACGAGAACATTTCTGTTATGACCCACCAAAATCCAATGTTGCATGTCTGAGCAAGTGGAAGCTATCGACTTCTCCCCAACGCAAACGAAGCGTGCATGATTGGTTATCAACGTTGCAACGTACACAAGGACAATTTAGAATGCGGATGCCCCCTCTGATGTTACCACGGGCATAATCAGTCCATACAGCGATAAGCGCTCACGTGAAGAACACAGCTTAGCCATCCAGAGCAGGATGGTGCAACGAGGCAGTGCAGTCAAACTTTCTGATAAGTGAGATATCACCCGCCGGCAATATTACCATGTCTGAGGACAACTTCGACCTACTTCGAACAGGTAGCCGAGGCGAGACATCGGAGAATGCTAGCCCCCGTTGCAATATGGAAACAATGCAAAGAAAAGACACACCGGAAAGATGTCCGAAGGTTTGATTGCGATGGTCGACTTCTGATGTCCGCTATGGCGCAATACTCACGCTCCGTGAGGCGGCGCCGAGACGACCCCACCGCCCCACTGAAGCATGGCACGGAATCTCTGAGAGCCTAGGGGCCGGTTGTTCATGGCAGGAATGACGAACCCGCAGGATATCGACTTGCGATGATAATCGCCAAATACAGCGGAGGAACGGCAGGGAACGGCTTCAATGATAACTTACCAGTGACTTATCACGATCGACGTCCGTAACAGGGAATAGATTGTTACAGAAAGAGACGGAACTTCTCAAAGAATTTCGGGTGCAGAAGTGTGGAAGGAGGACTGCACACATGATGTCCCATGGTACAAGGTGCGGCTATAGGATTTTAAAATATATCATGGACTGGCAAAGGCCGTCTTCCTACTCACCGATCGCTTGTACAAAGTTTCTATGACCGCGGACCGTTGGTACTTTCACACCTGCCAAAAATCATATTTGCATGTATAGATGAATGCTTCTGATTTCGAGGCTTCTGGATAATTGTATGAGGGCATAGCATTGAACGTTGAGCAAGGTTCGAGAGAACAGAGTCGAAAGCAAAAAACTTGACAAGCTTAATGACCTTCAAATTCCCAGGCCGGCTTCGGCAATTAGCCATTCCGAACTAATACCTCCTTGAAGTACTTCAGTTCAATCGGCAAAATAAAAAGCACACACAATGCAATCATCAGATGGACCATCCTTGGGTACTTTTTTCTAGCCTTCCCCAAACTCACGGAAACGACTTGGCAGGATGTACTACAAGTCCATGTACCCCGACCTCCCTGATACCCCAGAGGCTAATGTCCATCACTTGCTCTTTAATCGCCCAGGTCAGCAGGACTGGCCGGATTACACGTTATACGTGAACGCGACCACCAATGAACAGAGAACATTGCGCCAATTCGTTGAGCGTGTCCGTGATGGGGCTACTGCTCTAGGATCTAGCATCGAGCAAGGCGGCCTCGGCGTTTCTCATGAGAACGGTGAGATTGTCGGCATCCTCAGCGAAAACTGCCTGGTACGCTTCCATCCTGAGTGGTGATATGTCATGAAATTATCGAGAATTTTAAGGACTATATTGCGCTATTGCACTCTCTGTTAGCAATAACAGTGCCTTTTGCTATGATTTCTGCGTATTCCACTCCTCTCGAATTCAAACACGCTGTCACACTGTCGCAGGCGACTCGCGTTTTTGTTAGCCTCTCGTTACTACCCCTCGCTTTGACTTCTGGTCTCCCAGATGACCGAATTTATGTGCTGGAAGGTCACGCTGAAGGTCGTTTGAGTTATGAAGACCTTGTCAATCGCGCTCGGCACAGTCGAATACCTCGCTTGCCTATAAAGCATGCTACACGGGATACGTTGGCATATTTGGTTTTTTCAAGCGGGACGAGCGGTCTTCCCAAAGGTGTGTACCTGCGTTATTGTTCAATAACAACCATGTTGGAAATTCATCCTCATTGTTCCTTCTCTCAACAGCTGTCATGATATCTCACGGAAACTTGACGAATTCACTCCTCCAGGTGATGGTTATGACTGAAGAAGTGAATAAAGTTCAGAAAGTAAGTTCCCATTTTGACCTCTATGGCAATCCGGTTAAAAGGCGATTCAGCCACCCGTTTGGAATGGTCCTAACGGCATGCAAGTGCTATTTAATGTTCTCCCGATACACCACACATACGGCTTGCATGTCACATGCTTTCGAGTGTTCTTTTCGCCACTCGTCGTGGTCGTACTCCCGAAGTGGGATGTCAATTCATTCGTCGAGGCTATTCCGAAGTGCGTAAATCTCTGCGTGAATCTACAGTGGTATCTCAATTGTTTCAGGTACCGTGCTACAACTATGTATCTTGTTCCTTCCTTAGTTCATCAACTCGTACACCGGCCCCAGTTTAAGACGGCTGACCTCAGTACCGTCCAAACTGTGCATTGCGGAGCCGCTTACTTGCCTGTGTCGCTTTCGGAAGCACTTCTTTCTCGTTTTAAAGGCGTCGAGCGGATAAGTGAAGGTGGGCTCCAAATCTTTTTTTAGGATGGACATGTTTCTGATCTCGCATAGGCTACGGCATGTCTGAAAGCGTGAGTTTTGTTCCGGGTGGATAATATCCGTGGTGATGACGTTTTGTTTTTCACATGTCAGACAATATCCATTGCTAACAAGCCCATGCCCGGTGTCCTCAATGGCCGGGCCAAGAACAAGCCGGGCTCCACAGGCATCCTACTTCCTGGCATTGAGGCTAGGGTTGTGCGTGAGGATGGAACGCTAGCCGCGGTGAACGAGCCCGGGGAGCTTCACGTCCGATCTGGTTGTGTTGCACTTGGATACCGCAATAATGAGAAAGCAACCAAGGAAACATTCGTCGATGGTTGGCTTCACACTGGCGACCGGATACGAATCGATGAAGACGGTGTACTATTGTAAGTGTTTTTGAAACAGCGATGGCACTTCTTCTGATTGCAGTGCAGCTTTGAGGATAGAGCCAAGGTATGAGCCATCAAAATAAAAAAGTATCCTCACTGACCTACCTTGACATGGTCGTAGGATACACTCAAAGTCTCAGGATTGCAAGTCTCTCCTGTGGAAATTGAGAATACGCTCCTGGCGCACCCAGATAAATTGATTAATGATGCGTCAGTCGCTGGTGTGAGTGGCGGACGCACTCTTGATGAGCGAATACCCCGAGCATGGGTTGTTTTGTCTGCGGAGGGTCGCAAACTGGGTGCTTCTGTGACGATGGCAAAACTTGACGCGTGGGTGCGCGAGTCGTTGAGTAAATACAAGTGGCTCCGTGGAGGTATTGAAGTGGTTGATGAGGTGCGTTTCTAAGTTCTTATCGGAACCGATCGCGTGTTGATGCAAGAAATGTCAGATCCCAAAGTCACCCACAGGAAAGGTATTACGGAGACAGCTGGTAGAGAAATATGAGAACGAACGCAAGGCACTAAAGGCCAAGCTCTAGAGACACAATTTTTTATTCATTATCCGACGCAACTGTTATATAAGGTAGAAAGTTATCCAATTCTATCTAGTCGTCGGTTTGTGCCTCGCAACCGCCCAAGCGCCTATGTATTTATGTAATGCTGAATTCGGCACGCCCACGGGAGACTAACCCAAATGAGGTATAGCATCCCAACTGCTGCGGTGAACCATAAGTAGGCCTGTAGAAATTTAAAACGAACGGGTGATTTGTTTCGCCATGTTACTCAGCTTCCGCTAAGTGCGCTGCCAGCTTTGATGCTGAGTTGTGACGTATAAAACTCTGGTGTGAAAGTCCACGTTCTCAGCTGGGGCCCGGGCATAAGTGGTCCAGGATGCATCACAAATCACTTTTCCCTCATCCGCCAAAGATTCCTGAGGCAAATGTCCACCACTTGCTCTTCGACCGACCTGACCAGAAAGAGTGGCCAGATTATACTTTGTTCGTGGACGCGGCTACTGGTCAGCGGCGCTCGTTCAGGGAGTTTGTTGAGCGTGTCCGCGATGGTGCTACTGCCCTGGGTACCGACTTGGCTCAAGGTGGCCTAGGTCTTCATCCAGAGAATGGAGAGGTTGTGGGAATCCTGAGCGAGAACTGCGTGGTGCGTCACATCCCTCATCATCTGTTTGGGCGTCTAAAGTGAATGGGACGATTTTCAGGACTATGTCGCACTGGTTCATTCGCTGCTAGCCATCACAGTCCCCTTTGCACTATTCTCCTCCTATTCTACACCATACGAGTTCAAACACACCTATTCGCTGGTGCAACCGACTAGAATTTTTACCAGTCCCTCATTATTGCCACTAGCTTTAACTTCAGGTCTCCCAACAGAGCGAATTTACCTTTTAGAAGGAGAGAATAAAGGCTACATAAGTTATGATCAACTCGTTTCCTCTGTTCGCACGAATTGTATCCCCCGTTTACCAGTCCGTCATGCTACCAAGGACACTCTGGCCTACATGGTCTTCTCGAGCGGGACAAGTGGTCTTCCCAAAGGCATGTATCTTTTCCTGATCTTCGCTTCCGCGTCACAGAAACATGGACGCATCGTCAACGCAGTACTTATTACTTTATTATATAGCCGTCATGCTATCACAGGGAAATATCACTTATGTGCTACTCGGAATGATTGTGTGCGGTATGGAAATGGCTAAAGTTCAAGCTGTATGTCTATCTTGTCGCTACATTCTTCGTTTACCTGATCCATATGACAGCCACCGGTGTGGAATACTCCTGAAGGGCTTCCAGTATCCTTCATTGTCGTCCCAGTTTACCATGCTCTTGGCCTCTACGTGACGTGTTTCTTCAACTTCCTCAGCTGTTCCACGATTGTCCTTCTCCCGAAGTGGAACACCGATGCGTTCTTCGACTGTATCCCCAAGTGAGTGCACTATCATATGCATGCATCATACTACTGGTACTCATACTGATGCTACAACGTAGATACCAAGTTACAAGTGCAGCTCTCGTCCCTTCACTTGTACACCAAATCGTTCATCATCCGCGGTTCAAAACTACCGATATGAGCTCTATCAAAGGGATAGGGAGCGGTGCTGCGCACCTTCCGCCCCAACTCGCCGACCAGCTTCGTGCCCGATTGCCAGGTATGGAAAGAATCTCCGAAGGTGCGTTCTGCACTTCCTCCTTGTGCGAATTTCTTGCACTACCCTTGAGTTTCACAGGCTACGGTTTGTCTGAATTTGTCAGTGACCTCACCTTTACACACCGTCCAACCTCTAATTTTAATCCCTGAGGTAGACGGTGGCAGTTTCTATGAGACCCCTGCCTGGAATGCTCGATGGACGCGCCAAGGACAAACCCGGTTCCGTCGGTGTTCTTTTCCCCGGCGCCGAAGCTCGTATTGTCCGTCCTGACGGGTCTCTTGCTGGTCCAAATGAACCCGGTGAGCTCCTCCTCCGTGGACCCTTCATGGCACTGGGATACAGGGGAAATGAAAAGGCCACTCGGGAAACGTTTGTCGATGGGTGGCTGCATACGGGCGACCAGATACGGGTCGATGAGGATGGGGTGCTTTTGTGAGTTGTTTTTCAGGAATGATATGGTATGTCCCTCACCATACGAAGCTGATTTGCCCCTTATAGCTTCGAGGATCGCACCAAGGCAAGCAATTCCACATATCATTCGCTTGAAGTTGTACTGATCCATCCTTACAGGACACGCTCAAAGTCTCGGGTATGCAAGTCTCCCCCATTGAAATTGAGAACACGCTCCTCGCGCACCCCGCGAAGCTCATCACTGACGCGAGCGTCGCGGGTGTTTCAGGCGGGCGCACCTCGGACGAGCGCATACCTCGTGCGTGGGTGGTGCTGTCGTCTGCTGGAGCAGCGCTTGGGGACAAGGAGGTAGTGGCACAGCTGGTTGGATGGGTGGAGGAGCAACTGAGTCGATATAAGTGGTTGAGAGGTGGTATTGGGATTGTGGAGGCGGCGAGTGTTTTTTTCTACTCTCTTGTTTTATGGGTGGGTGTACTGATCGTGCTTTTGGATAGATTCCGAAGTCACCGACTGGGAAAGTGTTGAGGCGGGTGTTGGTAGAGGCGTACGAGAAGGACGTGAAAGTGAAGACCAAACTATGAACATATTTGCATCTAGGTTGTATATCTGCCTCGATACCCTGGGTAATCCGTAGACTTCCGTTAGGCTGACCCATAGAAAGGAAGATAGTCGTTTTGTTTTGAATAATGACGATTGGGCAGGTGGATACTAGCAGGTAAGCAAGAGAGGCTTGGCAAGATATGTCAGTATATTCTATTTGTTGTTAGCCTGGCACTGATGCAGGATGATGACTTCTGGGAGCATGGTACGTGGGCTCATCATATCCTCTTGGGGCAATCTCCTGCGCTCAACCCTCAACGTATGAAATATCTCCCAAGCTATACTGCTCCAATCGGTATTGTAACTTCAGCGTCATTCGCTACAAGAATCTCCGCGTATTGATATACAGCTGCACGTGACGACGACGCGACTTACTTCGGTGTCACCATCTAAGTCGGGCTAGAGCGTGAGCGAGTCGAGGACTGGCCTTTAAACAAGGTCAAGCTGCAGGGGTAGGCACTCGGGATACGACGACCACCCACTCAAGGGAATGTCGCAGGTTTTTTTATTCATCCTCAGTGACTCGTATTAACTGTTGCATAGACATCCGTGCATTTTCTGAGGTTGACGACTTAATTGCCTGCGGTGGCATGATGCTCCACATGCCTGTCCACCATTGCGCCATTATTCTGAGTCTCAAATCTGCAACTTGGAAAGCGCCGGCTTGGGCAGCCCTATTTGACCAAATGTATAGTCCTGAACAATTCAGCCTATATAGTGCCCTGGGGAAAGCCGTAATGAAAATACATAATCGCTCTAAGACGCGTACTACTCAGACTAACTTCACAGTGAGCCGGTAATCTCAGCTAACTGTAGGTCTCGGGAGGTGGTGAAGCATGTACTTTAAATCACTCTTCCCTGACCCGCCAAAGGTCCTCGAATCAAACGTTTACCACCTGTTCTTCGACCGGCCTGAGCAGAAGGATTGGCCAGATTATACGTTGTTTGTGGACGTAGCTACTGGTCAGCGGCGCTCGTTCAGGGAGTTTGTCGAGCGTGTCCGCGATGGTGCTACTGCACTGGGTACTGACGTTGCACAGGGCGGCCTCGGCCTTTGTCCAGGGAATGGAGAGGTTGTGGGAATCCTGAGCGAGAACTGCCTGGTGCGTCGCATCCCTCATTGTCCGGTCGAGCGCCTAAATAAATGGGACGATTTTCAGGACTATATCGCACTGATTCATTCGCTGCTAGTCATCACAGTCCCTTTTGCCCTATTCTCCTCCTACTCCACAACATATGAGTTCAAACACACCAGTTCACTGGTGCAGCCGACTAGGATTTTTGCCAGCCCCTCGTTATTGCCACTAGCTTTAACTTCAGGTCTCCCCGCAGACCGAATTTGCCTTCTAGAGGGAGAGAATAAAGGCCACATAAGCTATGATCAACTCATCTCCTCTGTTCGCACAAACAGTATCCCACGGTTGCCAGTCCGTCATGCTACCAAGGACACTCTGGCCTACATGATCTTTTCCAGTGGGACAAGCGGTCTTCCCAAAGGCATGTATCATTGTTCCTTTTCCTGCTTGCCTTCTGTATTACATGGCAAACATGAACGTGTGTCAGCACAGTATTTCTCACTTTATGAAACAGTTGTCATGCTATCCCAGGGAAATATCACTCATGCCCTACTCGGAACGATGCTGTTTGGTACGGAAATCAGTAAAGTTCGAGCCGTATGCCTATTTGTTGCTACATATATTCTGCGTTTACCTGATCCATTTGCAGCCACCGGAGTGGAACACCCCTGAGGGCTGTCAAGTATTCTTCAGTGTCGCCCCAGTTTACCATACTCTTGGCCTCTATGTGACATGCTTCTGCAACTTTCTCAGCCGTTCCACGATTGTCATGCTCTCGAAGTGGGACATTGAATTGTTCTTCGACAGCATCCCCAAGTAAGTAGCATTTTTTCTATGAGTGCTGCCATACTACTGGTACTTATACTGGAACTACGATGTAGATACCAAATTACGAATACACTTCTCGTCCCTTCGCTTGTACACCAAATTGTTCATCATCCGCGGTTCAAAACTGCCGATCTCAGCTCGGTCAAAGAATTAGGCTGCGGCGCCGCACACCTTTCGCCCCAGCTCTCTGACCAACTTCGTGCCCGCTTTCCAGGCGTGGAAAGAATCAACCAGGGTGCATTCTTCACTCCTTTCTTGTCAGCTGGTTTATTGTACTAATGTCTACCTCCATAGGCTACGGCTTGTCTGAATTCGTATGTGGCCTTCGCTATGAAGCTTCGAATTTCCTGATCTTTATGCCTGAGGCAGACAATGTGTGCCGCTATGACACCTGTAGCTGGCATGCTCGACGGACGTGCTAATGACAAGCCCGGCTCAGTCGGAATTCTTTTCCCTGGCGTCGAAGCCCGCATTGTTCGTCCAGATAACTCTCTCGCTGGTCCAAATGAACCCGGTGAGCTCCTCCTCCGTGGAGCCCTCGTGTCATTAGGATACAAGGGGAACGAGAAGGCGACGAGGGAAACGTTTGTTGATGGGTGGCTGCACACAGGCGACCAATTACGTATCGATGAGGACGGGGCGCTTTTGTGAGTTGGCCACCCTCATTTTTTTTACACGTTATGCCTCCACTATGCGAAGCTGATTTGTCCATTTTGTAGCTTTGTGGATCGCACCAAGGCAAGTTACACACGCCACTCATTGTCTTTACTGACCCATCCTCACAGGACACGCTCAAAGTTTCGGGGATGCAAGTCTCCCCCATCGAAATTGAGAACACGCTCCTTGCGCACCTGGACAAACTTATCATCGACGTGAGTGTCGCAGGTGTTTCAGGCGGACGCACTTCGGACGAGCGCATCCCTCGCGCGTGGGTTGTGCTTTCACCCGCTGGTGCAGCGCTAGGAGAGAAGGAGGTTGCGACACGACTTCATGCGTGTGTGCAGGAGCACCTGAGTCGGCATAAGTGGTTGAGAGGTGGCATTGGAATCGTGGAGGCGGTGGGTGTTTTCCCTGCCCCCTTCCATTTGTCTATCCGTGCGTGTGCTGATTGTGCATTTGGATAGGTCCCGAAGTCGCCGACTGGGAAAGTATTGAGGCGGGTGTTGGTCGAGGCATATGAGAAGGACGTGAAAGCGAAGGCCAAATTGTGAACCCAGGTTGTAAGAAGCTAGATCTGAACACACTCAGTGTTGTGAATCAACGAGTCCATAATGCAAGTCCAATGATATTGATACTAGTGGGGGTGGAATCAAACCCCTCAACGAGACAGAAGAGAAAGACCGGATTGGTAACGAGTGAACCAAAGGCCAAGAAGGTATTTGGTGAAGATGTCTGCAGTGTTCCGATGAGTAGAGCCATTCAGGTAAGAAGGTTCTAGTTTCGATGTACGAGCGATTCCAGCTTCAATGTACGAGCGACAAGTGATCGCAAAGACGACCTCCTAGGCAGTGACTGGCCCAGCCCGATTTGCTAGGTTTAAGGTCTGTTCAGCGACACCCCCATAAATGCACATGTTGATCATTCCTGCGATATAGCATAAGCGCTAATAGAACATGTTTCACTGCATTGAAGACGTAGGAACAGCTCGTCGAGCCAGCCTAGGCCTGAATGCGGAGTTCGAACATCCATATTTGACCAGGGTCGACGTCCAGGGACCAGCACCAGTCTGATGGGCTCTGGCAGAAGAATCAGTCAAATTTAAGGTTCACTTTGATGCGACAGTGGAGCAAGTAACATTTAGCGAATGATCAGCCCCAAGGCGGAAGTCCTAGCCAAGAAGAAGTGAGTCGTGAGGGCGGGTGGACCACGACTTGGATGACTGTACGTATACGCGATCTCAAGCTCAAGGTTCGTGCAAGCGAAGAAACAATCAATATTAATACATAATATATCCGTGTATTTTATTGATGACTTCATTTTTGTGGTGACATTAATATTATTAGACAGAGGGCCCCTGTTGAAGCTCTCTCATATATCTACAAAGTAGAATCTGCGCCCGCCTGCATGGGCAGAAACCTGGCCTAAACCGTTTCATCATGATCTCCTGATGGAATAATCACGGCAGCCGGCGCGGTGCCATAGCGCTCATAAACCGGTTGTGTCACAAATGTGCTTCTATTGTGCTTCTATTAAGTACTTTGACCACTGGCAGCTTCAAAGTTGATCCTATAACCCCCCGCTCAGGCTAACTGTTCGTCTCGGGAGGTACTGCACACGTCAAGCATGTACCACAAATCACTCTTCCCTGACCCGCCAAAGGTCCCCGAATCAAACGTCCACCACCTGTTCTTCGACCGACCTGACCAGAAGGAGTGGCCAGATTACACCGTGTTCGTGGACGCGGCCACTGGTCAGCGGCGTTCGTTCAGGGAGTTTGTCGAGCGTGTCCGCGATGGTGCTACTGCACTGGGTACCGACGTTGCACAGGGTGGCCTCGGTCTTCGTCCAGAGAACGGAGAGGTTGTGGGAATCCTGAGCCAGAACTGCCTGGTGCGTCGTATCCCCCATCATCTAGTCGAGCGTCTAAAGTAATTGGGGTCATTTTCAGGACTATGTCGCACTGGTTCATTCGCTGCTAGCCATCACAGTTCCATTTGCCCTATTCTCCTCCTACTCCACAGCATATGAGTTCAAGCACACCAGTTCTGTGGCGCAGCCGACCAGGATTTTTACCAGTCCCTCGTTGTTGCCACTAGCTTTAACTTCAGGTCTCCCGGCAGAGCGAATTTACCTTTTAGAAGGGGAGAATAAAGGTCACACAAGTTATGATCAACTCGTTTCCTCTGTTCGCACGAATTGTATTCCCCGTTTACCAGTCCGTCATGCTACCAAGGACACTCTGGCCTACATGGTCTTCTCGAGCGGAACAAGTGGTCTTCCCAAAGGTATGTTTCTCTTTTCCTGATCTTCGCTTTCCACGTCACAGAAACATGGACGCATCGTCAACGCAGTACTTCTTACTTCATTATATAGTCGTCATGCTATCCCAGGGAAATATCACTTATGCCCTACTCGGAATGATTGTATACGCCATGGAAGTAGGTAAAATCCAAGCTGTATGTCTATCTTGTCGCTTCATTCTTCGTTTACCTGATCCATTTGCCAGCCATCGGTGTGGAACACTCCTGAGGGGCTTCAAGTATCCTTCGTTGTAGTCCCAGTTTACCATGCTCTTGGCCTCTACGTGACGTGTTTCTTTAACTTCATCAGCCGTTCCACGATTGTCCTTCTCCCGAAGTGGAACACCGACGCTTTCTTCGACTGTATCCCCAAGTGAGTGCATTATCATGTGTCCGTCATCCTACTGCTCATACTGACGCTACAACGTAGATACCAAGTTACGAATGCAGTTCTCGTCCCTTCACTTGTACACCAAATTGCTCATCATCCGCGTTTCAAAACTGCCGATCTGAGCTCTATCAAAGGAATAGGGTGCGGTGCCGCGCACCTTCCGCCCCAACTCGCCGACCAGCTTCGTGCCCGCTTGCCAGGTATGGAAAGAATTTCCTCAGGTGCGTTCTGCACTCCCCACTGTCACGGTGTGCGGATCTCTCGTACTACTCGTTACTCTCACAGGCTACGGCTTGTCTGAATTCGTAAGTGACCGCCCGTACGTATAAACCTTTTAGCCTTCTAACGCCCGAAGCAGACAATGGGTACCGCCATGAGTCCCTTACCTGGTATGCTCGGCGGACGCGCTAAGGAAAAGGCGGGTTCCGTTGGAATTCTTTTACCAGGCATTGAAGCCCGCATTGTTCGTCCAGACGGTTCTCTCGCCGGTCTAGATGAACCCGGCGAGCTTCTCCTCCGCGGACCCCTCATGGCGTTGGGATACAAGGGGAATGAAAAGGCGACGAGGGAGACATTCGTAGATGGATGGTTACACACTGGCGACCAGTTGCGGATCGATGAGGATGGAGTGCTATTGTGAGTTGGTCCTTCATCTTGATACGGTATGCTCCAATATATGTACGAAGCTGATTTGTCTTTTTTTCTAGCTTTGTGGATCGCACCAAGGCAGGTCACCCCCAACACCACCCGATTCGTCTTTATTGACCAATCCTCACAGGACACACTCAAAATCTCCGGAATGCAGGTGTCCCCCATCGAAATTGAGAACACGCTCCTAGCGCACCCGGACAAGCTCATCACCGACGCTACCGTCGCGGGTGTTTCAGGCGGGCGCACTTCGGACGAGCGCATCCCGCGTGCGTGGGTTGTGCTGTCACCTGCAGGAGCAGCGCTAGGGGAGAAGGAGGTTGTGACACAGCTTAATCTATGGGTGCAGGAACGGTTGAGTCGGTACAAGTGGTTGAGGGGTGGGATTGGGATTGTAGAGGCGGTGTGTATTCCCATTCCTGTATTCCCATTGGTTTGTTTCTAATTGCGCTCTGGGATAGATTCCGAAGTCACCCACTGGGAAAGTGTTGAGGCGCGTGTTGGTGGAGGCGTATGAAACCGAGGTGAAGGCGAAGTCCAAATTGTGAACACCCTCTCGTCTGGGTGGTATATCTATCGATCTGGATACCTATGAATGCTTCCCCTGTGCCGATTGAACGAGTATGCAGCACTACAAGAGTTCTGAACCGCACTCAACTGGCTTGAGGTATCCCATATGCAGGGCAAATACTTAGAAGCAAGACTGTTGCCGATCACCCGGAATGATGCTAGAAGAGCCTACCTCTCCCTCGGGCTCACAACCTAGACCATCAAGACTCGATTCGTCTATGATGAGGATTATATCGTACTGTAAAACTTCTCCATCGATGGGTCATGGATGCCGATCGCGCTAAAATTTAGTATTTACTCCCATCAGTTCTATGTCGATCTGGTTACCTGGTACCGTCATGCCACATTAAACTGCATTACATAATCATTGACTTCCCCGACTCGGAGGGCAGGAGAGTCAAACACTTTCTCCCAACATAGGCACATCCGATCACGGACATAGCTGTGACCTGTCAGCTCGAGTGCCTTGTGTGTTCTATCCTTCTTCCGTTGCGGAGAAGGCTTGAACGCCGTTGCTTCTGGGACCCACGTGCGGACTGAACAACTGCTTCAGGATGTCCTCACTGGCCCTGAGGGGAATCGCTGACAGAATCCATACCCTACGGCAGCCAGACTGATGGCGGTCGTATTCTACCCAGAAGCGTACGTATAAATCGGACCGGGGATTCGAAGTCCATCCTATAAAAGCCTGATGTGCCAGCTTTCGTGCTTCAGCTAAGCTAGTTCTTGGGCGTCTGTGGCCAAGCATGTACTATAAATCACACTTCCCCGACCTGCCAAAGATCCCAGAATCAAACGTCCACCACCTGCTCTTGAACAGGCCTGACCAGAAGGAGTGGTCAGATTTCACATTATTCGTGAATGTGGCTACTGGCCAGAGGCGTTCGTTCAGGGAGTTTGTTGAGCGTGTCCGCGATGGCGCTACTGCACTGGGTTCCGATGTGGCACAGGGCGGTCTTGGTCTTCTTCCACAGAATGGAGAGATTGTAGGCATACTGAGCGAGAACTGTGTGGTGCGTTACATCCGCATTTTCTTTTGAGATTTTAAAATGGATTAGGTCACTTCTTTAGGAATACATCACGCTTATTCATTCATTGTTGGCTATCACAGTCCCCTTTGTGATGTTCTCATCCTACGCTACGCCGTACGAGTTCGAAAACGCCAATTCACTTGCGCAGCCCACTAGGATTTTTGCCAGCCCATCATTATTGCCACTAGCTTTAACTTCAGGTCTCCCGGCAGATAAGATTTACCTTTTAGAAGGGGAGAATAAATGCCACATAAGTTATGATCAACTCATCTCCTCTGTTCGCAAGAACGGTATTCCACGGCTACCAGTCTGTCATGCTACCAAGGATACCCTGGCCTATATGATCTTTTCCAGTGGGACAAGCGGTCTTTCCAAAGGCACGTGTCTCTTTTCCTGGGCTTCGCTTTCCGTATTGCAGAAACGTGGACGCGTCATCAACAGAGCATTTCTCACTTCCTTACTATGCAGTTGTCATGCTCTCTCACGGAAATATTACCTATGCCCTACTTGGAATGATGGTATACGGTGGTGAATTGAGTAAAGTTCAGGCTGTATGTTTATCCGGTGCTAATTACTACGTATATCTGATCCCTTTACCAGCCACCGGAATGGAATACCCCTGAGGGGCTTCAAGTATCCTTCCATGTCGTCCCGATTTACCACGCTCTTGGCCTCTACTTTACCAGTATCTTCAGCTTCCTTAGCCGTTCCACGGTTGTCATACTCCCCAAGTGGAACATCGATATGTTCTTTGACAGCGTCCCGAAGTAAGCGCTCTATCAAGTGCATTTATCATATGCTGCAATACTTCTTGTACTCATGCTTGAGCTATGACGTAGATACCACATTACGAACTTAATCCTCATCCCTTCACTTATTCACCAAATCGTTCACCATCCACGCTTCAAAACTGCTGATCTGAGCTCGGTGAAAGCCATCAGTTGCGGGGCTGCGTACTTACCGCCTCTTCTCAATGAGCTGCTTCGTTCCCGCTTCCCAGATGTAAAAAGAGTCGACGGAGGTGCGTCCTCCACTTCTTTACTGTGTGCAGATCCCGTATACTACTGTTCATCATCACAGGCTTCGGCATGTCCGAGTCCGTGAGTGATCTTCCCGCTTCCTCCGTCCTACATTCTGACTTCATCGCTTGAGGTAGGCAGCTGGGGTCGCCGTGATGCCGGCCCCTGGCATGCTCGATGGACGCGCCAAGAATAAGTTTGGCTCTGTTGGAATTCTCTTTCCCGGAATCGAAGTCCGCATTGTTCGACCCGACGGGTCCCTCGCAGGTCCAAATGAAGTTGGTGAGCTCCACGTCCACTCAAGCAGCACGGCGCTGGGGTATAAGGGGAATGAGAAGGCCACGCGGGAGACCTTTGGCGACGGGTGGCTACACACAGGCGACCTGATGCGGATCGATGAGGACGGTGTACTGTAGTAGGTAATTCGTGGCATGCCTGACCGTACAAAGTTGATTTACCCCATTTACAGCTTCGAGGATCGCGCCAAGGCAAGCTTGCAGCATACTCACACGTCACCGATTTCAATATGTTCTTATAGGATACGCTCAAAGTCTCGGGGATGCAAGTCTCCCCCGTCGAAATTGAGAACACGCTCCTTGCACAACCGGACAAGCTCATCACGGATGTGACAGTTGCAGGCGTCTCTGGTGGACGAACTGTGGACGAGCGCATCCCGCGTGCATGGGTTGTATTGTCCCCTGCGGGCGCAGCACTGGGGGAGACAGAGGTTGTGGCACGCCTCAACGCGTGGGTGCAGGAGCAGCTGAGTCGGTATAAGTGGCTGAGGGGAGGGATTGGGATTGTAGAAGCTGTGGGTGTTTTCTTTTTCTTTTTTCTAGGTTGATGTTCTGATTGTGCTCTTGGATAGATTCCGAAGTCGCCTACTGGGAAAGTGTTGAGGCGGGTGTTGGTGGGGAATCATGAAAAAGAGGTAAATGCCAAGGCGAGATTGTGAATGTGTTTACTTTCGAAAACTGGTCTCCCCTATGAGTTCGACTTGGTTGGAATAGGGTTGATATGCTCCTTCCGCCCACATAGGGTGCTATAACAATGATATACAACACATAAACTGGAAAGGCGAAATTGTAATGATGAACAGGCCTTGATGCAAAGTATGAACAACATGATCCTGGTTTTCAGAGATGGTATCCGATGTTGTGAACAGCCTTCACATTTGTATAGCTGCAACGTAAAGTCAATGAAAGTCGCACTGCCATCATTTATTCACGCACTGTTCCAACTTCCAAGGCATATTCGCCAAGTTCACGCCCGAGTGTGAACATAACAGCACAAGTCTGGTAGATGACTTATCCATGGTCCATCGTGTCTCATAAATGTTCTATCGCCGCGAGCGCAGAAGGAAGGTAATGCAACCTGGGTCACTCCCCTCTGCAGTCCTCCCGCTAAACTGCGGGAACAATTGACAGGACAGTCACACTGTGGGTCATCACCTAGTCATCTTTGAACGACATCGGAGGGAGAATGTAAACAACGTGGCAGCTTATACAATGGATATGATGAGCAGATGACGAGGCAATATGTAATACAGTCTTAATGATCCAACGTAAACTATGATATATCGAGAAGGAAAAAAGACAGCAACCTTGACATAATAAAACAAGAACGCATACGAGTTAAGCCCATGTAAATTAAAGATTGGTCTTGCCCTAAGCATCTTCCTCGTAGTAATGTCCACAAGGAAAACATAACTTGTCCAGGAACTTGTGCCAGGAGCCTCGTATGCTCGCGTCCGAATGTGAGTCATCGTCGTTGGTGCAGTAGTTGGCGAGACGTCCAGCGACATGCGAATATTGACCGCCGTGTTCAATCATACCTTGCGGTGCCGGCAATGCACACGAGGATGTATTAACCCGCACATGCCCATCATGCAAAGCTGGAACCGCCTGTGACGAGCTACTTGCATATGCTGTGGTAGCACCGGTCATAAGAGCTGATGATTTCTTTGTCTTATGTTCTCGCTTGCGTGTGACAAATCTCTGTTGTTCCACCTCTAGTAAGAACAAAAGTATGAACAAGATGAAGCTTACGCGGAACCCACGCGCAGCGCATATCTCGACGACCTCTGGAGAGAGGTCGTATGACATCTTCGCTCGATTCTTATTGTCAGAGGTGGTATCCTTCCCTCGAGCATGCTTTAGCAACTTCCATAGGGCGCCATGTTTATTAATGTCAAATTTGGCGGAGGGGAAGGGACCATCAGGCAGAAGGGTATCCGCATCACTAAGAGGTTCTTCTAGTTGTCTGCCCTCATGGCTGTTCTGTTCAACGGCGCGAGTCGTAGCATTCGCGGAGCACTGACGGACCATCGTGTTAAGGTGCCAGTACATGAAGTCCCAGACAGGACTTACATCAAATAGGTCAACATCCTTTTTATGTTCCTCATCTTCTTTCCCGGCTGCGGTTTTCCTTTGTAATCTTACCCCGGTTAGTTCATCTTTCGAAGCCTGTAAGTGAGATTCGGAACGTGCAAAGAAACAGCGCTTGAAGCGTTCGTGCAATGGCGTAGACTCATTAGCTGGCGTGCGGAATAGAGTGGGGACAAGGACATCCCAAAAGCGGCGCCTGGGGGAAGGATCCGGCAATGCTGAAGGAAGACAGGGCTGGGAAAACTACGAGTGGTGATCATTAATACTAGTATCATTGTATCACAAAACGTAAGTTACCCCGAAGAAGTTGTTGTATGGATCATCGTGCCCCATTTCAATGATATCATCAATTCCCAAATGTGCGAAAGACTTTGTGGCATCGACCTGTGATGATCCTGTAAGCACGAGGAGCGCAGCCATGAAGTGTGAGAGTACTGACATCGAGGCAAGACTCGGATGATGATGGAGACTCAGGTGGAGCTTCCTGTTCTGTAGCTCCTTCTTGAAGGGTGGTCCTGGAAGCAGATCCTAGAAGTTGAACAGTGATGTCTTCGACCATCCACAGAGTGATCTGCCTGTCGCTTGAACCATATGCTAGGTATTTCCCATCTCGGGAGAATGAGACACAACCAAGGATTTTTCCATCTTCCCGGCGGGGCGGCTGACCGAGTCGGAGTGGTAAATGGGACTCGGTGTTCCATAGCTGTGCTACACCCAGCCCGCCTACACATGCTAGTATATTTTGTTTGGGTGAAAGTGCGATGGAATTCAGCCAATTGTCGTGCTTGAAGCAATGTAGCAGTCCGCCTGAGATACTGTCGAAGACACGTGCAAAAATGTCGGAAGCTGAGTATAGTTTGCTGCCGTCCGATGACCACACGACTGATGTCACAGATTCACCCATATGTCTGATGGGGCCGACAAGAAGCTTGCCGGTGTTGCTGTCCCAAATGCAAAGCGTACAGTCCCCGCCTGATGCAATTCTGTCGCCTGAGGGTGAATATGCCAGACTCCACACTGAACCCTGCTTGGTCTCGATCGGGCCCACGTCAACGGCTCCACTTTCTGCATGTCGAATCAAGATCGTTCCATCGCCGGACCCGCTGGCAAGATGGCCTCCACTGGGTGAATATGTGAGCGACAGCACCCAGCTGCCATGGCCCTCCCAAACGCCTCCCTTCATCTCTCCGTCGGTGTTCCATCGCTCAACAATCCCGTCGTCCCTCCCGCACGCTATCGTCCTTCCGCTTGATGAGAGCGCCAATGCATATATGCTTCCGCGTTCGGCTCCCCATGGTTGCCCAACTAGACGTCCCGTTTGGCAGTCCCATTTGCGCAAGGTGCCGTCCCACGAACCACTTACGATGTGGACATTGTCGTGCAAGAAGACGAAACTCCAAGTAACATCTTCATGTCCCTCAAATTTGTGCTTCAGAATTGGTCCTTTAGATTGCATTGATGGCAGAACCTTCCCCAGAATTACGTTTGCAAGGGAGTTGGGAGCCATAACTCGTTACGGTGAGCCAGTGGTGTATTAATCTGGCCTCTGTTCATGATCAAAAATGGGGGAATAATTTAACTAGCACTCACCGGTTGGCCCCTGGTCTCTTGCTTGGCCACCAAGCTAGCAAGGATGGGTAAGTTTTATATCATCATGGTACGGCATGGCATGGACAAGGAGGCGGTGTGAGTTGTTGATTCGCGAATCCCATATATAGCCCCACAGCATTTGCCCCATATTCAGCTGGTTCGATGTTCGTCAAACAGAGACGCCCACTACCAAGATAGTCTCCCCCGTGTGCACAGCACTGAGTGAGAAAGAGGCCACAGTACACGTGAGGGCAGGAGCCGCTGAATTGGCACAAAGTGATGGGTTGGGGGCGCGCATTAGGATTGTGGAGGTTGTTCAAGTTGGTCTTTCGTGCTGGTGTGCTGATTGAGATGTTGCATGACAGTGTGTTCTACGACTAATCCACTAATCTTGTTGAACGCTCTATCGTCGCGACTCGCGACTGCAGAAGTAAGACCCCATGAGATTTAATTAATTAATTTGTTTCCTTGGAACCCGGCAACTTGCGGCAAGGGGCTCTCGGCCTCGGACAGAGATAACAAAGGCGCGACACCCCCAGCACTCAAGCTCAAGGGTGTCCACAAGGAGATTGAATTAGACACGCCCGGCATTACCGGCAGTAAATAGCTAGGGTTTACCTTATGAATAGCATCGTTGAACGTCCATTTGTTCATACCTAGATCTCTGGTCGACAGGGACACATTGATACGGATCCATTCATTGCAAATTCCTGTTCAATCTTTTACCCCACTGTCCTTGCGGCTGTTCAAACTTTCTTCGATACATGTGCTTTTCACTGGTGGATGCCCGTGGTGACTTATCTTTATCTAAGGAACGCCTGTCTGTCCTGTTTTCTTACGACTCTCCAACCGTTGGTATTCCGCTGCCCGATGGCACTAAAAAAGAGTTATAATACCTAGGTATCGAGTAACCCTAGGGTGTCCAGGCCCTAAACATTTACTACTATCTTAACAACCCGTTCGATCCCTCTCTCAGCACCCCTAGCCAGGATAGTTGACAATTCAGTAATGTGGCGTTGTTTTGTGACGCAGCGCATCTGATAGCACTTAACAGGGGTGATGACATGTGTGCAATTCATTCCATACCGCCTACTCACCCGGAATAAATCGACGATATCCGCAATGGCTTGTTGTTGTTGGATTTTTATCAGAATGTGTCTATTGCTGTAGAGCACATAGCTTCCGGAATCCGGATCAATATATGACACACAATGGTGTCGATGCCCCTCCGCGACGCCTCCGCCTGCTGAGATCTGAGAAGTCGTATATTTTGGATGATCTCACACGGTGTCACACCCAGCCAGCGCAAGCTGGTCCTCCACGGTCATGTTGAAGTTATGGGGAACTCCCCATTTCGCAGATCACATGAATCAGGCCTGGGTGGACGAACAAGTTCTATGGTGGCTCGCTGGTAGTTGTGATGGCGGGCTTAACGACGTGCAGGAGCAAGAAAGCCAGGCTTTTGAGCAGCGGCAATGGCAAAGTAAAGAGAGAGGGACACGCTATAAGCAGCGAGGTGATATGCAGGGAGCGAGCCTGATACACTGGACTTCACCATGGCCGCTATTCGATGTCTCATGCACAGTAAAAGAGTCAAAACACCAAACGAACAGAGTAACTTACAGCTGTTTGAAAAAACCATGACACTATGTCGTGTGAGAAAACAATGACCAAAGAAGGACTTAGTGAAATTTCGTGAAGGCGCGACACGACGCGTCTCATTTACTTACTTGGCTAAAGCTTCAAAGCTTCACTAGCACTTTTGACACGACATCGCAAAGCGGCAATACCTCACACTAGCAATTGTTCCAGACGGTTATGACTCGGATGAACCTACAGCAGATGTAGATATTACTATGGTTGCCCATAATTCTATCTTCGATCCACTGGATGGTAGCACTTCGCACAGAACACTTGTCAGTGACATCGAAATCGACGAGCTTGAATTCGAGGGTATCGCGACTTCAGTTGCAAAGGATCCTCAGGGTGAAGGCAGGACTCCGGCCGTAAAACTCTTGAAAAAGAAACTGAAACCCACTCAAAATGGTGCATATATGCATCTTGCATTTGGCGTTTTGTTTGCTATTCACTGTTTTTCATTCAGCATCGCTCCCAGCACCGGCTGCGATGGAATCCGCACCACTGACATTCAAGCTCACACACAATTTCTCCATATTCGCCGCATCTGAATTCAAGGATTTCAAGAAGTGCTCATCGGGTGGGAAGAATGGGTTGTTCAAGCTAAATAGTGACGAGCTATTCAATACCTGGAAGGCTCAGCTCCTTCGCAGGATTTTTGGCGTGACCATTGAACCGTTGTGGCGTCTTGTCATTCTTGTATACTTCATCTAGGAAGACAAGCTCGTCAGGACTGTACTGAGCCATCTTGCGCATGTAGTCAATGCGAAAGTCTTCATTGCGTTCCTGTGCAACTCGGCGAAGCTTCATGGCTGAGATTCCGGCTCGCCCGAGGGTGTTGTAGATAGTGGTGTAATGGACAGATATGAAGCGGTTGATCTTTAGAAGATGCTGTAGCTCGTCCAGAAACCAGTCTGGTCGTTGTTTGATGAGCTCGAGGAGATGGTGAACATCACTGTAATTCAAAGCCCTGGGCCTACCATGACGGAGACTCTTGGGTGTCGACGTCGAGACATGACTGGTTTCACGATGTAGCTTCAGCGTCGCGTCTTCACGAAATTTCACTAAGTCCTTCTTGGTCATTGTTTTCTCACACGACATAGTGTCATGGTTTTTTCAAACAGCTGTAAGTACTTCCAGTGTGGTTGAACATGTCTCATCAGACGTGCCTTCCGGGGCCCTTCAAGAAGTCACATGTCTCCAACTTGTTTGTCCGAACGAATCCAATGGAGAGTTGTGGGCATGAGGTACCAGAATTTCTACGTGCTATTGGAGATGGTCCCTATGCTTTTCAGCTCTACCCAGACAGAATCTGCAGGTGAGGCTATTGATATTGTATGCAGTGAGAAACCTGACCTGTTTGTCTATTATATTTGTTACATATCTATAGTGTGTGCAGAAGTCCTACTTCTGTAAAACGTTATAAGACCAAGACGAGATGTTCTATGACCTGAACTTGAAGTCCAAGTCTGGTAGATGACTAACACTTATCCAATCCATCCTGGAAGCAAGGTAATGGCGCTCAAACACCACGCCACGCCGCACCTCACACCCCCCCACCACTCTTCTCAACCGGTATTCTCCTCCTCTGAACAATCTTCTTACTCACAGTAGGCGCAATCGACACATCTTTCAAATCTCCACAGATCTATAAGTTCAGAACAAAAAAGACCAGCCAACATTCGCATGAGCGTGAACACAAAGAAGAAATGGAATGGAGACTGACCTCGACAAATTCTTCAAAATCTAGCTCGTCCCTCCTCTTACCATTCCCGCTCTTCTCCCCCTCAGGCGACTCGCTGAGACCCGCCTCCCGCAGGACGTAACGGAAATCCGACTCCCGTACGTTGTCGTAGGCATAGCCAAGTCCTGCAATAAAGTGCACGGCCTCTCGTAGATGCGATACAGGCATCCTTGGCTGCTCTTGCTCTCCAGAACCAGAACTAGGCATACGAGCATGCTGCCAAAACACCTCCCGCAACGCCTCAATCTCACCCGACTCAAACAATGTACGCGGGTACCTGGCAGCGACAGAGAACAACCGTGCAGGCGTAGGGCATCCAAATACCGAACACAGACGCCGTCGGAGATCTCCCGCCCACCAGCCCAGTCCTGCTGAGGGTGCACTGACTTCCACGCGTCCACCCGCATTCATCCTGCGGAGCACCTCCTCACCCCTCTTCGTCTCTTTACGCCTCCTTCTTGCGTCCCAACCAAGCGCGTCGCCCATGACGCGCACTACCTCCGGTAGGGCACCGAGTGCTGAGTGCGCGTCGACGAAGCCTATGCGCGTGCGTCGGAGGAGCACGTCGAGGGGCTTTTGTGCATACTCGTGCGTGAGCGCATATATGATCTCGGAGTGCGTAAAGGGATAAGGGGAGGAGAGAGGACGATGTGGGTCCAAAGCTGGCGTTTGTGGCGCTGAGGAGAGGAGTGTCCATGCTTGTGAGCCGTAGGATAAGGAGAGGTGTTGTGCGACTTCTGGTTCGAGGCCGTACTGCAAAGGGCACGTATGTTAGTAAGAGCAACGGTAGTAAATGAGCGCGGTATGTCAAATTAAACCTAAAACTGAACACTCACGCGTTGAATCAGCCCGATGAACATATTACGATCCCACCCCTCGCTCCCAACAAGCCTTAGCTCCTGGGTTCGACACTCCCCCGCTTTCTCCTTCAGCCCAGGCCCCACCTCAATAGCTTTATCAACAGCCTCCTCCGCCATCGCCCGATACGTCGTCCATTTCCCACCTGCGATAGTCACCATCCCACTCTCATCCACCTTGACCACATGACTCCGCACAAGCCCCTCCGTCCCGCCCGCCCCGCCAGACGAGATCAGCGGACGCAGTCCTGACCACGCAGAAAGCACATCTCCGCGGCGCACTTTAATATCCCCGCTAAGATACCCACGCACCTCGTCGATGACCCATTGGATCTCGGACTCGCGCGGGAGGATATCGTCTCCGCTCAGATACACGTCGTCTTTCTCATTGGTCATGGCTTTTGTATGCGCGTTCATATCGTAGGGCTCGTCCGTGGTCCCTGCGATGACCCCGCCCTCCCATGGGAGGAAGAACACGACGCGCCCATCGCTGGTGGCGGGGTCGAGGAGGCCCATGCCTTTGGGGGCGTAGTAAGAAGGTAAGGCGATATGGACCCCGGAGCTGGCGCGGACGATTGGCTTATGCGTAGGCGTTGAGAGGGAGAGAAGGGAATCGGTGTATGGGCCTGTAGCGTTTATGATGACCTGTTAGAGGGTGTTGGTTGTTATTCGTGGTGGTGGTGTTAGGAACGCAAACACACTTTGGCTTTGATGTCGAACTCGTTTCCGGCAATTTCGTCTTTGACGCGTGCGCCTGTGAGAAGGCCCGTGGTAGGGTCTTTGTGGAGAGCGGTGACGCCGCAATAGTTGACGGCGGTTGCGCCGGCTTTGATGGCTGTGAGGATGAGGGCGATGTTCATGCGGGAGTCATTGTGCTGGCCTGAGGGAGATGAGGGTTGGAATATGAATGACAGGAAATGAGACGTACCGTCATAGTAAACTACTGCACCGACGAGTCCCTCACTTTTGAGCATGGGAAATTGTTCGAGTGCCTTGCCTTTAGACATAAGGTAGGAAGATTCCATGTTTTCCTTTCCAGCGAGAAGATCGTAGAGTTTGCACCCAGACCAATAGTAAGGGACCTGCCAGTACCTAACGATGGGTCGTAGGTCAGTTACGTTAAGCAATGCAGGGGATGAGAATTGGAGACGCACTTGTAGATGGGGAGCATGATTGGGAGCATATGGCTCAGATACGGGGCAGTCTGTAGAAATACCCTCCTTTCACGCAGAGCCTCACGTACAAGTTTATACTGCTCATAGTCGAGTTCGAATACGGCTTTCTGGAGGTAGCGAACGCCGCCATGGACAAGTTTCGTTGACTTGGAAGAGGTACCTGAGGATAGACGTGTGTAGTAAGTTTGCATTTGGGTTGGACATAAACTGACCACTGGCGAAATCTTCTCTCTCAACCAAAGCGACTCGTAGACCACGACTTGCAGCATCGACAGCAACGCCAGCACCGGTCGCGCCTCCACCAACAACCAATATGTCAAATTGGGTGTCCTCTGGATTAGCACTGCGCTTGAGGGCTTCGATCATGGCTGCTCGGGGAGGAGGAGACCATGGTGGTGGTGGACGCCGGGACTCATGTGTTGTTGGAGGATAGGCGGGACCAGAGTTGAGGTAGAGGTAGCCAACGCCTGCTGCTGTTGCGGTGGAGAGTGTAAGGAGTGTGAGGGTGCGCCGGGTGAGTGTGCGGAGGGGTGGGGACATGGAGGGTGCAAGTTGGAGTGCACGTCTGTCTTCGATCCGTGGTTCCGTGGCAAGGTTTCTTTGATCAGGCGGCTGATCGGCCCGCTGTTCGCGTCTCACAAAAATAACAACTACAAACAACTATGTACGTATCTTTTCAATTTTGCCTTCAACTTGCTTATATTATCTAAAGATTAATGGTAGCTATGTATGAACTAAGTGCTGTCTGCGGTTCGTCCCAAAAATTGAAGTGGTTTCCTTCACTGTGGCATATCGACTTGATATCTCTCCCCTTTTCTGCATCAGGTCCATACATTGGCTTGGGATCAGCGAATGACTTCCTTAGTTCCCATAACGCCCATACCAAGATACCGGGGCTGGCTCCGCCACTCATGTATCTGACACGCAAGTTGGGTAGGAAGTTCTGTGCGAGGGCCGCATTAAATATCGCACGTCTTATCACGATCTTCAATACGTCTGATTGAATAAATAGGAGGAGTGTGTCAGAGCCACCGAAATTCTCGACAGACGTGAGTTCTGCAAGCTCTTCGGAAGACAGCTCATGCATCGAGTGGGTCTTTTCGGAGAATTTGTTGAACTCGAGGTCGCCATCGTTTCCTGAAGCGACATTCTTGTGCGGGAAGTAGGCCGTCGCCCATTCAAAGAAAAGGTTAAACCTGGTTTTGACGTCAGGTTCGAACCATAGGTCGATGTTGTTCTCTGGGTGGTTGGGTATACCAACAAAAAATACGCCCACATCTACGAGGTCGTTTAACATCCTCAAATACGGTGGAGGAAGGGATATTTCTACCTTGAGACACCACAGTATGGAGATAGTTTCCGAGGTCAGAAAGTACATTAGGTGGCAAGGCATCGAGGTATGCCACAACAGTATGAGTATGGAATGCCCCCATGGACCACCCGATAAGAGCAATTCCGCCACTGGTACCTTGCGCTTGGGGAATATGTTGCTCTAGGGCGAATTCGACAAGGAATGTAGCAATCTCGACAGCTTGTCTGCGAAGGAATCCCTCCTGTCCCTCCACCGTACCGGACCTGAGATCAGCCAAGTCTTCATCACGGAACTTGGTTGTGAAACTATAATCACGCCTGTACAGGCTGACTATGCGGAGATCATGCGCAGCAGCCAGAGGGAGAAGCTTTCTGAACACCCCTGATCAATAGAATGAATGTCAGCGGGGCTTCGAGGAACCATATAATGTGAGCACACCTCCATTGAAACCCATGCCATGGATAAACACCAGCGTCGTATAGGTATTTCCAGGGACTGCACCGCTATCCAAGTAATAGTAGGACACGTCGTCAGCAATCGTCAGGCTTTGAAGATGAGTTGAAGTGGACATCTTCGATTGGGATGTAGACAAGTGAATAGTTTGATTCAATATATACCCCCTAGATGATTCGGATCATGATGGTATTCAGACCCAAGGGAATGAAATGAAAATTCCTGAAAGGATATGTCCCCCCAGTCCACCTCGTAGCCTAGTAGGCTGTTGCACGTTACAATTAAAATTTGGTTGTCGCTTATATAATTTTACGAACGCAAGTTAGCAAATTAAAATACATAGGTAAATAAATGAATCCCTCCTGTCCCTCCACCGTACCGAACGTGAGACCAGCCAAGTCTTCATCGCGGAACTTGGTTTGGGATTATAATCGCGCCTGTACAGGCTGACTATGCGCAGATTATGCGCAGCAGCGAGAGAGAGACTCATGATGAATTGGTGACAGCGAATAACCCATGCCATGGATAAACGTTAAACACCAACACCGTACGTGTGTTCCCAGAGATCGCGCCGCCGCTATCCAGGATTCCAAGTAATAGTACGACACATCGTCAGCGACCGTCAAACTTTACAGCAGTTTGCGAATCTAATGGCACTCGCCCAACTGTGAGAATGTATAGATACGTTCGAACTTCGCGAGACTTTAGAAAAATTTCCCTGTTTTGGGCTAAATTTAGCTACGTGACTTACGTTCGTGCCCCCACAACCCCATGCTATAGAGAAGACAGGGAAATTTTTCTAAGTCTCGCGAACGTATCTATACTTTCTCACAGTTGGGCTAGTGCCATTAGATTCGCAAACCGCTGTAAAGTAGAGTTGAAGTGAACATCTTCGATCAGGATGTGGACATTGGACAAGTGAATAGATTGAATATATACCCCCTTGTATGAACTGAGGGCTGTTTCCTGATGCACGGGCTAACGTGCTGAGTATTCTTGTAAGTACATATTGTCTGAACCTACAACTTGTCTAGTTCTAATTTTTTTGCTGCTGGCCAGTACAGACAGATGATGAACCGTGAGGCGTACTTGAGATGGGACACTTCTTGCCAATGAGGAAATTCGGCTCAGGCATGACTTGGCCATGACCTCTGACCATCCAGTTTTTGGAGGACAAATCTTTCACCCCGACATATACTCATCGAAGCAGCACCAGCTTAGTACCCTATTCAGCAGCAGTTGCAGGCCGCTCGCCAGTCCGGCTTAATGTCTGAACTATCCTTCGCAGAGTTTTCCCAAGCGTTTTCTCCACCAACCCTCGTACCGACTTTGAATGCCCTCCTCGTTGCCCTATCTCTTCCGTTCGAACTCGCTTCGCCAACCGACATGACCCCTTCTTTACTTCTCGCAGTCCTGGAATCCATACTCGAGTCTCGCCTCCCAATTCCAGCGTCCATCCGTGCATCTCGCTCATCCCTTGCCAAAGTAGAGGCAATGAAGGTTTTCCTTGGCGTACTCGAGTGTGATGTCCTTCCACAAGACGAGGACATTGGTCTCGCGGACCTTGATCCACGCAGACTTGCTGAAGGAGGCTGGGAAGAAACCGTATTCGTTGGTGAGCTGCTCTGCTGGCTTGGGAGGAAACGAAGCATCATCGACGCTCTGGTTGGTGATGATAGCGAGAGCGAGGTCGATTTTACAGCCTCGATGCTACTGCGTCCAGAACCTTCTCATGTGGAACTGTCGCATATAACAGACGTCCCGCGCCACCCACGCGTCGCTTCTCCATCCACCCGGTCTACTGCCACCATGAGCGCGCAGACCGATCTATCCATGCACAACACGTCACAAGCCGAGTCGGACACGAGCATCGCAGACTCCGAGCTCTCGGATCACACAGAAACGCAACCCATCCACAATACCGGGGTATATCGCCAGCCGCAATGTATTCATGAGCTCGAGGATCCATCGTATTTCCTCCATCCTGGTGCTTTGTGTGCATCCAACGTCGATGATTCAATAGAGGAATTCGACCCCAACCTCTCTACCCAATCGAGCTCCTCAGCAGAGCAACCCCCGACTCCTACTCCTCAGCCTGTCCGTCTCAAAGGCTGGATTGGCGCTGTCGATTCGGCGCTTGAAATCAGCGCTTTTGCGGCGAACAAACTTAATACAAGCACGCCTGTCAAGAATAGAAGTCGGCGGCAGAGTACAACTTCTGGTCTTTACCCCACGATGAGCGGGAGTTCTACGCCCCGTATGCAGACGACGTCCTTGCGCACACCTGCTAGCGCACCTTCAGTACGGATGCGGGCTGGGAACTCTCGCTTGCCGCCGCCGCCAACATCTGCACGCTTGCGTAAGGCAGAATACTGTTCTCCCACAGAACGCACGGTCGAACTTCTGAATGAGCGCGCGCGGCTCCTTGGTGAACTCGCGGATCTGCGCAAGGCTAAAACAGTCAGTCGATGGCAGGAGAAATAACATGTTTGTACTAGATAAGTTTGTGCATGGCATCTTTTTGTAAACTATGAACTACTACTGGTGATGTTTTGATTACTACTTGGCGTGTTTCGTGTTGGTTATAGCTTTATTGTATACCTAGTAGCCTAATTGTTGAACAATTTCGATGGTTTTTTGTTCATGTTGAATCCTGAGGCTAAATATTACACCCTCCTCCGCCGTCCTTCTATACTCATGCAACTTTATGGTGATGTCTCTTGCCTTCTAGTGTATTCATGCACCCTCTGATAGCAGAGTCACATACCCTGTAGTTCTGCTACATCCCGCGCGTCTTGGGGGTCCTTCATTGATGAGTTGACTTTGTCACGTCTGATGTCATACAGCTGGTACTGCACAGCCTATACCTGCATATTCATGACAGACGACGTTGGGATTCATTGGTTGTTTGGTGATTCCCAGCATGGCGACCCCTCTCCGCGATCTCACTGTATTCTATCACTCCTAGTTCTCATATGACCTCCCGTGTGGTAGAGATTTACAGGTGGTTAAAACCACCAGCACCGAGATTTTACATGAGCAGGGTGCGCTTAAACATTTTTCACAACACATCGTGGCGAATTGGTTCATATGAGCTGCATCCACAAAGTGTGCGGAGTGCGAGTCCAACCTTCCACGCTCGCAGAAGCTGAACTGACGTCCTATCATCATAAGGCAGTAGAGTCACTGCACCGACACTGTCTGTCCTCAAAACACCAACGAGCTCCCTGGTCGGCGTACAAGCCCCGCGATGGCAGTAAGTTACAACGAGGAAGAAAGATGAGCAGCGTCAGAGGCAACGCGTCTGTTGAGTAAGATGGGCAGCGCCGGAGGCAACGCGTCTGTTGAATAAGACGAGCAGCGTCAGAGGCAACGCGTCTGTTGAGTGAGAC